>JASCZW010001495.1:0-172420 GCA_034211315.2 Aedes japonicus
CCGATGGACAGTTAAATGTTTTAAAATAAGAGAAGCAATCGTTTTTGGGTTTTTAATAGCTCTCTGATCGCTTGATGCTAAAGATGTTGGTTGATTAGGTGAGTGTACAAGTGTCACATTTGATGTTCCTACGACTGAATTTTTGATACTTTTTCAAATTCCATCATATCACAAACGCTGTGTAAACACTACGTGGTAGTTTCCATCCAAAAGTTTCATGTGAAAGATTAACTCCAATTTGTAAAATGTTACAGCTCTTTGAAAGTGATGCAATTATTCATTAGAAACTCCTTACTCAGAGCTAAACATGAAGCTACCCGAGAAGAGTTAGGGATCAAATTGAAAACTGAACATGATGTTGTGAAACTGCCGATAATGATTACTCAGGTTGCTGTCAATTTGGTCGTTTCAATAGTTGAAAGATCAAAATTGATTGCAAAAATTTATTCCTGTGACATCAAATTTAAAACTGATCCTGCTATCAGCGAGAGCAAATTGAAAGTGAAATGCTGTACAAATGTTCCTGTTGATAGCAAAATTAGTATTCTAGTTGATAATCTGTCAAGAAAATGAAAACAAAGCGACTTTTCTCAAAGAAAAGAAAATGTGATATCGAATTTGACAATTGTGAAGTGAAATCAAATTTTGATTTTAATTTGATGTTGATATCAAAATAAGGTTTCGAATTGCTGTTTTTATGATGTTAGTTTACTCGGGTGTCTGTTTTGATTTGATGCAATCACTTGGAAATTTCTTGCTAGAATTTCCACATAACTCGCAACACCAAAAAAAAGCAAGATTGTATTGCAATTTCTGTCGCATGATTCTCAATAAAATTGATATGCATCGCAACTTGGAGAAAAAGGGCAACATTGCTTGTAGGCAAAAATGCAACATTGCTTGTAGGCAAAAATGCAACACATCAATTCGCTTGGAAAAATTCAATGTGTGCGTGAAGTTGTGCAGTGTATTAGTCGATGAGTATGATAATGGAGTCCGATGATGGCTCATATGAGAAAAAGATAAAACAAGCAAGGAGTAAGCATCGAGATTTGAACCGCAGCCGACCACGTTGTGGCTCCCTGTGGTAACCGCTCAGCCATATTTACAAGTTGAAGAGTGGCAACATAGACGGGGCCCAATAAAGGCCCTACAGCTGCTTCGATTGTCGAAAGCAGGGACCTGGCTACCGTATCTTATTAACTAGCGTTTGACAGTACGCAACTTATCGCTGGCCTTATTTGAATAAGGCCCATCTGACGTTTGTTACTACTGGTACGAACGCCAGTATTGTTTACCAACATTGAATCTTTTGAGGTTTGGTTGTAAGAGATGTTACCTACAGGAGAATGACAGCCCGCCAGACCCCTGGGCGAAACACAAAGCTATAAACAGGTTTTTGTAATCTGTCTTAAAAAAAAACAGATAGATCTCACCAAATGCCACCTCCGAAATAATACTAGCTTGTTCGCAAAAAAATGTAATTTTTTGTTTCGTGTCTTCGTGGCAATTCAGTCGGAGGCAAGTTAGTCACGACAGGGAGATGGTCTGGACCCTTACATATCGAACCCATCAACACAGGGACCAGAATCAATGGCTTTTCTTCCCTTCAGAAGGGTGATCAGAGATTTTTGTCTCAAAAAATCCCAACGGTTCGGACTGGAATCGATACCAGACCGACTGTGGTGAGAGGAAATCAGAAAGAAAGCGTCTTCATTCAGAAGCCTTGCCAATTTTGTTTTATTAATAGCTTAAAGGACTTAGGAAGTTGCTATCTATGGGCATTTTATTTCGTAACCTACAGACTGCTTCAGTGTAACGTAAAGAAATTTGATCGCGTTTACTAACATGTGTAACTTAAGCCATGAGAAAAATTCAAAACCATGCCATTTGAAATCAAACAATCGAGTTTTAAAATCCTCTTCAGAGTATTCTATTTTATTTATAAACTGTTTTATGTCGATATCTTCTAGCTTTCGCTTGATACGATCATCCAATAGTTGCTCATTTTGAGCATCCCAGCGATTATCGTACTCCAGACGCTTGAGTACACCTAGAAGTGTTGTTTTTTCAGAAGAGAAGTTCAAATGACATGTTCAGTGCCAGTTTCTTACTGAATTGTTAAATTTTTTAGAGGCTGATCAAGATGTGATTTAGTATCATTTAGTTATAGGAAAAACTTTGAAATTTGCGTTAGTTTAGTGTCCACAAAGACAAAATTTCGAATAAAGAGAAGGGGGACAAACGGTCGAATGGAAAAAAGGCCGAAAGATGAGAATGGGGACGAAAGGTCGAATGGGCAGAACGTCGCAAGGACAGAAGGTCGAATCACAGAATTCGAATAGTTTACGACTTGTTAACAAATGACCAATATATAATAAAACCATCGTCTCGTCAAGAATATATGGCTAGACATCATTCAGAATCAATCCTTTTGTACTTTCTACCTTTTGGTCATTCAACGTTCTACCTTTTGTCATTCAACGTGTTGTCATTCGACCTTTTGGCACACATCGAAATCTCAAGAGGCTGTTAAGGATGCAGTTTGAGATCGTTTAGTTTAATTGAAATTCAGAGATTTGCATTAGTTTAGTGCCCATGTTTAGATCATATTCCAGAAGGCAGTAAACGAGAGCATAAATTTTCGAGAATTATTGTTATTGAGCATCTAGGATCAAATCAACTACACCCAGGCATGTTCCAGAAACTCAAGGGGAAAATCACTTCACCAAAATACATCATTTGA
Source organism: Aedes japonicus (assembly GCA_034211315.2). NCBI lineage: Eukaryota > Metazoa > Arthropoda > Insecta > Diptera > Culicidae > Aedes > Aedes japonicus. The sequence continues at coordinate 2,747 of JASCZW010001495.1, forward strand.
AAGCCCTTAACCCAACCAAAATATCGTTTGCAGATCTGTTATCGATTTATTGATAATTTGTTTCAGAAGCTGAATTTCTGAATAAAGTGTACGTAGAAATTACAGCCCTTTACTAACTTTACATCTTTATTTAGTAGTTTGTTGACCTAACTGTTATATTGAAAGTGTTATATTCACTGTAATATTCAAATGTATGTCATTTGTAAATTCAGATATTCTGCTCTCAAGCCTTAGATGTTGAATTTAGATCGATAAATTGTGAGGCAAATGTAAGAAAATACAGTTTGTCCATGTTAAATTTCGAACACTAAAACCAAAAAAAAAAAATCAGTAAAAACAATTGATTGAGATGTTGAACTTTCTTTCCGTAAAATTCTACCACTTTCGGTGTACATCTGCCATTAGTTTCCGTAGAGTATGCTTAGAAACGCTAGGGGTGGCGATTCTACATCTTCGCTTGAAATCGTCGATTCCATTTGCTTTCTTTTTCGTTTCAAGGAGGTTCCGCTTAACCAGAGCCTGTTATTTTTTCTATCGGGTAAAGTTCTGGACAGTTAGGCAGATTGCCTTTTTTGGCACGTGTTTGACCTCTTGTACCTTATACCATTTCAAGACGGATTTGCCGTAGTAACAAGAGGCCAAAACAGAGTCCTGACTTCTTATAAACGGTAGCAATCGCTTTTGCAGACATTCTTTCTCGTTCACATCCTTGTCGTTAATGCCAATACAGACAAAACCTTTGGATTTTCGACCAAAATTATGTTGGACCTGCCAAACCAAACACGTCTTGAGAAATTTAGACACATTCTTTGTCCGGAAATGCTCAGCAACGGCAAACGCCAGATCCAGAAGCTGTAGCACATATGTTTCGTCATCCAAGATTTGTTTTTGCAAATAATTTGTAAACAAGATCTCAAACTGATTTGGATTTTTCTGCCGTTAGTATAAAATGCGTTAACGCTCTTCAACTTTATTGGACGACATTAGACCAAACGCAAGAAGAATATTACGAAATAAATCCGTGAAATAATTCAAAAACTACACTGAAAGAAAAGTGTCCGAAGTTTTACTTGGACAAGAATTATTCAGATAATACAATTACATCATATTTTGAAAATCAGCTTCAAGAACGAGTTATCAGTAAATGAATCGCCTTAAGTCAAAATGTCTAATTAAAGGTTGTTTCGACCAAAATTTGATCGACTTAAACTTGACGCATTTCCTTTCATCGTGCATTAATTTTTTTTGCACAACCCTTATTTTGAATATGTGTGCGTGAAGCATCATGCGTTTATTTAGATTGGGAGATTAGCACTTCAGTTATCAAAATGTCGTCGAAGTAAGAGAAGCAACGCATCATAACGATGCTAACGAAGTTTGATTGCGTGAGACCTGTTGCTTGAAAAGCAGCGTTTACATTGCGACCGACATCGTCAACCAGGAAATTTATCTGAGCGAGTGCCTACAAAAACGTCTACTGCCTTTCCTGAAGCGACACAATTGTTCCGTTCTATTTTGGCCGGGCATCTTGCCATTACGGAAAAAAGGCCATGGCCTGGTTTGCTGGCAACAACGTTCAAGTGGTGCCCAGAAACAAGAACCTTCCCAACACGCCAGACCTGGGCCATCGTCAAGCGGAACCTTAAGAAGACTCAAAAAGCTGTTGTGAGCGAGAAACAGAATTCAAGGCAAACTGGCGTTCTGCGGCGAATAAAGTGGACAAAGAAACTGTACAAAATCTCATGGCAGGTGTTAAACGAAAGACCCAGCAATTCGCAATCGGTAAGAAGGAAGCTTAGCTGAATATTTCTCCTGTATTCTGTATTAACTGAACTTGAAAAAGAAAAAGAAAGTGATTTATTAATTAAAACTTTGATCGACTCACATACATTACTGTTTGACCAAATTTTGATCGGAACACTCTTTATAGCACTGAAAATAAAAAATATGCTCCGCATTGATTATATTTTCTCTTCTATATTAATCTTGTTCTTTTTTCAATCTATTTTCAGGTATGTTCGAATCAATATTTCACAACATAAGGTCCGTCCTTCAGAAAGGTTTGTACTTCTTCAGGTCAACGAGAAAACAAAAGAACATTTGAATGCAATCTAGCACTCTAGATACTATATTACCGATTTACAAATTGGGTTGGATTCAACGGCAGTGTAGCCTCCATTATCCAAGTCCAAGGTAGAAATTCGGTTCATTCCAGTTCTCAGTTCTCATTGTTCTTACTCTTCTTACAATTCATTAACTGTACTTTAACGAAATTATTGAGTCTATAATTTGTCCCAATCTTCTTTCTCGATATTATATTGACTATCAATCATGTTTGCTAATTTTCAAAAAAATCAATTTACTGATGGAATTAAGTTTGATGATCATTTTGATTGTTTCGAATTTAGTATAATTTTCATTCTAACCTTTTTCTTTTGGTTTAAATTTTTTTAATTTCCATGCAATCCATCAGTCAACTTTTCTTCGCATCCACACTCGTCTCAAATCGTTCACTAATTTGCATCAAATTAGCAACAAGGCTCGCATCTGTCTGCCATGTCTTCTCTGTCACCGACGCAGAATTGGGAGCGACCGGAATGAGACTCGTGAGGGGGTCTTATTTGGTTTTCATTTCTCCCGGTCGAGAGGAGCTGAGTTGTTCATTATATCCCTTCTAGCATAAACATATAGATTCACAACACTCAGCCCCCAAGAGTCTGATGACATCATGATGACGAAACCGGGTTTGTTTTTGTTATGCCTTTTTCGCCTTGATATGTATCACCCCGGCTTAGCATGCCGCTGCTGCTGCTGCTGCTGCCGCCGTGTCACGTCGTCGTCGTTGTTCAATTGCGTACAAAGTACACATACCTGTCTACGAGTCGCACTTCCTTTACGATCTCGTTCGCGCGCGCGCCCATTCCAATGCCATATGTGGATTTATTAAAGTGTCGGTCGTTTGCGAGGAAATAATAGGATGTAGTAATTACTTTGTCAGTGTAGTTGTGCTTGTCACTGTGAGTCGAAATCTTAGCAGACTTTAAGTCTCATGCTTGGGTTTACTTGCATCTCCATTGCTCCTAAAGAGATGTTTGTTAGATTAATATTCCGTACATGCATGGTATTAGGGTTTAAATTTAAGAGTTTCCATCCTCGAGCATGATTGACTTCATAGCGCACATGGACTGCGTTCATAATTCAACCATGGTACCTACGTCAAAAGCAAACTCATTTCGAAAAGGAGGAATAACTTTTCCGCCATTCTTTTGAAAACCGTCTGTCAGAACTGTCGTCGGAAGAAGGCACACAAGTTTGAAATGAGAAACTCCCACTCTCGCGTGCTATAACGCAAAAAAATGAGTTCTGTTCACTTTGACAAAGTCAGTTACTGACAACAGGGGCTACAATCGTATTGTTCTGTGGGTGATGCCGCCGATGATGATGATGATGATAATGATGATGAAGGTGGTTGAAGATCGGTTCGAAGTAAATTCGTGCTTTGCTTGAAGGTACCACTCCTCAAGTGTGCGAGTTTCTTGCTGCATATGGAAGTAATGTGTCTTGGCCGGTCGCGAAATTTTATCGCTGCCGTTAGTCTTGGATTTTTATCTTCAAATTACTGAAAAGGTGTGTGCTGTTGACGTAAATTTGGAATTCTTTATCGACTTTGTGGGTGGAACTGTGGAACGTGGCGGATTTTTTATTGTACTCAAATGCTGCTTGTATTGATAGGATCCAGAAAGTGACCAACGTTGTGGTTGTTCTATCATTTAATATTTATTATTTTTTATCTTTTATTTTGTGACGTGAACTAGTTCACGTTTTCGTGATTTTTACCCAATAACGTGAACTAGTTTCCGATCACGTGTTACAGTTCACGGTGTATTTTTGCTTGTTCTAGAATTCATGACTGCATTTCACGGATCCGGGCACGGATTTTTTTTCCGTGTATATTTGTTTCTCTCTCAGTTATCAGAGAGATCAGTAAGAACAACAGAGTTCGTGGTGTTTGGCATCATATTAGGACAAAGGGACGTCAAACATAACAGTCATCTTACAGCAGTCCAAGATTAGATCTTAGCGTACCTCGGAATCCAAGGTAGGCACGATTGGCAGCCATAATGCGCCTTTGCATTTCTCTGCTGGTGTCGTTTTCAGCGGTCACCAATGAGCGAATTCGTCACCGCCGACCTGAACTAGGAGGCTAACATTGTCTTCTCGTGAGCCTCTTCCCTTGATGTATTTTCTTTTCAACGCATTAACCACAACCCAATCCTACCAGCTTCAACCTTAAGTCTAATGTACGTTTCCGCCATCGTCTCAAAGTTATGTGCTAAGATAGCAACGTCGTCGGCTAAGCCAAATAGTTGGACAGTTCGTGAAGATCGTGCCACTCGTGTCTATCCCAGCTCTTCGAATCACACCCTCCAGTGCAATGTTAAACAACAAACACGATAATCCATCACCTTGACGTTGCCCTCTCCGAGATACGAAGGTGCTCGAGAGTGGCCCTGATACTCGGACAACACATCACTCGATTTATCGTTGCTCTGGCCAACCGAGATTTTTTCTCGGAAATCCATATTGGTGCAAAATCTGCCATAGCTGGTCTCAATCGATTGTATCATAAGCTGATTTGAATAGATAATGTGTGGGCACGTTATATTCGCGACATTTCTGCAGCACTTACCGAATCTCAAAAATCTGGTCCGTAGCGCGGGAACCCATGAATCCCGCCTGGTACTGCCCCACGAACAATCCTTTGCAATTGGTGACAGGCGGCGGCATAAAATTTGGGAGAGCAACTTGTAGGCGGCGCTCAGTAGCGTGATTGCACGGTAATTCCAGAAATCCAGCTTGTAGCCCTCTTTAGATATGGGACACACTATACTTTCCATCCAATCCTCTTGTAAACATTCCTCTTCCCAAATATTGGTAATTACACAGTGCAGCACTCTGGCCAGTGCTTCACCACCGTATTTTAATAGCTTGCTTGGCACCAGCAGCTTTGTTGTTTTTCAACCGCCCAATTTCCTCCTCAACTTCCTGAAGGGTTGGAGTCGGGATCCTGTCATCTTCCTGTGCTACGACTTCGAAGTTACGTGGATGAAGTTCGTCGTAGATTATCCTACCGCAGCCAGGAAGCAGAGCGATTTACAGTTCCATGTTCCTAGTTTCCAATCGTAGTCCTTATTTCGTCGCCTAGGTCTTTGCCGATTGTTCAGGTCCGTATTAATTTCTGTACTATTTGTAACATTGAATTTTTAAAGGGCGGCTTGTTGGGCCTTCCCCGATCCCCTGTTTCACCAGAGGACCATCGTGCACAGCACTGTTTAGAGTCCCACACTGGCACGAGGACGATGATCAGCCGCCCCTAACATGGAGAACAGACGCTGCTTTCAGCCGCCCCTGACATGGAGAACAGACCCTCAGATAGACTGCACCCTTTGAATACCGTGCCTTTACTGACTAGGTTATACCGTGGCTTTACAGACTAGCCTAATTGAGCCCGCTCGGTCTTAAAATCAAGCTGAATGGAGGTCTGAGTCACACAAGAACAGAATGAGCGAAAGGGATAGCAGTTTAGGTAAACGATGTCGGTCAAATGCATTCTTAGTCATCCTTAGCCATATAAGTAGGAGAAACGCGACGTTATTTGACATGTTCCTATTTTGACCCCATTATGACGAAATTTCACGGCTCTTGATGTTTGGAGATCCTACGATCCGTGACGACTGTTGATTTGAATCCCAATAATTGGACTAACATACTTTTCTCTCACCAAATGCACGAAGGCTGATATGCAAACGTTTTTATGAGGGGTTACCATAATCGAAAACCATAGTAAAAACTGACAAAATTAACAGTTACTGCATCCTAAAAGCGCTCGCTCAAATGCTTTTACCGTTCATCTCAACGTTGGTGGTCGTAGTTGTAAGTGACCTTCAGAATAAAGGGAATTACTGGTCCAACGCCTGCTAAATCGCTTCCTCCTCACTTGCCAAATCGCTTCTTTTTCGATTTTCAACCATACAGTAAGCTTAAGTAAGGCCGAGAAGTTGGTGTTTAGAATAAAAGTGCCTTTCTAAACAGCCTCTTTCGTTTTAGATATCCTGGGTGCCACCCGTGACGCTTTCCAACGACGCATGCGGCTGGCAATTAAGGCAAAGGGAGAAAGATTCAAACTGAACTAAATTAAGAAAAATGTTTAAGATACACCAAACATGAAATACATTGAAATGCGAGCTTCTCATTTGTATGACCATATCATTGGCAGGAATTCCCATTTACCCTGTATATGAAGAGTTTTGCAAATTTATTTTGTCTCCTTCATTTAAAGCGACGTACATGTGTACATGTGTAGGCTGCTGGAGGGATGGCCTTCAGCTCCTTCATCGCATTCTTTTTTGCAACCTATATGGATTCGAAGTTCTTTCCCCGCAGTGGCATTTTGAAGAGAAAAGGAGAAGCCTGGTGAATTGGTTCCTTTTTGGGCTCGGCACGCATGTCTTCAGAAAATAAAATATCAACTACACTGTTCTGATCGACTCCACATGAGATGTTGAGATGCGAGACTCACACAATACAGATACGAGATACGAGGCTCACACAGTTTTCCTAATAATTTCTTTTTAGATGGTATTCGATGTCGAATGACGTCTGGAACGAGGCAGGTCTTCGACTACGTAACGACCATTTTCAACGAACTCTTGAAGGCTATCTGCAACATTTTCAACGATTCCGCACTAGAAATTTCGATAAAAACACAACATTTCAAACAAACTCTTTGCTCAGAAAAATTATTCATGATAAAATGCAACAATACACTTAAACATGTTTGATGAAAACAGCTGCCAAACGTTCTGATTCTGAGAGATGTCAGTTAGGGATGTACAACTTAAGAAAAAAAATTACCGAATCGCACTAGAGTGCTGCGTTTACATATTCCCTGTACTTTTCGATCATAGAGTAAAGGGTGTTCCGAACAAAATTTGGTCAAACAGTAATGTGTGTGAGTCGATGAAAGTTTTTATTAATAAGTCAAATTCATTTTCTTTTTTAAGTTCAGTTAATACAGAATACAGGAAAAATATTCAGCTAAGCTTCCAATTCACAGAATACGAATTGCCGGGTCTTTAGTTTAACATTTTCCATTAGATTTTGTACAGTCTCCTTGTCCGCATTCGCCGCCGATCACCAGTTTGCGTTGAACTGTTTTTCGCTCTCAACGGCTTTTTGAGTCTTCTTAAGGTTTTGCTTGACGATGGCCCAATATTGTTCGATTAGGCGGAGCTCTGGCGTGTTGGGAGGGTTCTTGTCCTTGGGCACCACTTGAACTTTGTTGGCAGCATTCCACTCCTTGGCCTTTTTTCCGTAATGGCAAGATGCCACACCCGGCCAAAATAGGACGCAGCAATTGTGTCGCTTCAGGAAAGGCAGTAGACGTTTTTGTAGGCATTCGCTCAGATAAATTTCCTGGTTGGCGGTTCCGGTCGCAATGTAAACGTTGCTCTTCAAGCCACAGGAGAGATGGCCTGCCACACCAGAAATTTCTTTGCGAACATTGACAGTTTAAAGTGCTTGAAAATATCTGCCACTTTTCCCCGTCCAGTTGCCGTATAAAATTCCTGTCCAGGAAGCTGTTTAAAGTCTGCCTTGACGTAAGTTTCATAGTCCTGTACCACGCGATCAGCATCGTCGTGTACAACTTTCGCGATCGTGCTTTGGCCGACGGGTTTTGTTTATCGTCGCGATTTGGAGTCACCACTTTTTTGTAAGTCGACTGTCAAGATCGTTTTTTTAGATCTATCCACGGTTGAAGGCGCCACTCCCAGCTTCATTGCGACATCTCGGACGGAGATGTTGGTGTTCCGCTTGAAACAGCGGGCAACTCTTTTTGTCGTCGCTGTGGCCTCCGGCTTTCGATTTCCCCCCGATCCAGCTTTCCTGGCTGTCGACAAACGCTCACCGAACACTTTTAATACGTTGGTAACAGTTGATTTAGCCAAATTCAACAATTTCGCTAACTTGGCGTGAGAGTTGTTTTGAATGATGCGTTGCTTCTCTTCCTTCGACGACATTTTGATAACTGAAATGCTAATCTCAAAGTCAAAATAGAGGCATGATGCAACACGCTCACATCTTCAAAATGAGGGTTGTGCACAATGTTTTAATGCACGCTGAAAGGAAATGCGTCGAAAATTTTGAACTATTTTGAATAGCAAAATTTGGTGAGATCATTCCATCTAATTAGGTTGAGCAGGATGATTTGTTGCCCACAAGAAACCTCTGAAGTAATGTTCTAGGAAAGGGGTAAGATATCCAAAATGCACTAAAATACCGGAATTTTATTACATACGGCTAGATGTTGCCTTACTATTTTTATTTTTCTTGCAGAACTATCTAGTTTTTTTTTTAATAAGTTACTTTTAAATTAGGCTTACACAAAAACGTTCCCATCCATTTCCTCATATTAGGTTGCCAATGCACAGTGATCCAGAATGCGAATTTAGCTGGAAAGATACATTTTCAGCCCATGTTTGAAGTTTTGGAGCAGAATTGTCTTCCACAAAGTTGTTTTTAATACCAAAATGCTTCTTCAAGTGAGTGAAAACTAGGGTGGTCCTTATTTTCAAAGTTAATAAAAATCTAACTTTTTTATTTGCAGAAATAAAGGCATACATTATTCGGAAAAGTTGTAGAATAAAAATAAATAAAAAATAATAATAAGCAACTTTGATGGTAACTATAAATTAGAAGAAAAAATTAGTAATCTCCATTTAATTCCAACTACCTTTGCTTATCTTCGACAGATACGCGTATTTCGTCTACAATGTGCAGACTTCATGGTGTCTCGTACTAATAACTCGACTGTTATTAGTACGAGACACTGAAGAAGTCTGCATACTGAGACGAAATACGCGTATCTGTCGAAGATAAGCAAAGGTAGTTGGAATTAAATGGAGATTACTAATTTTTCTTCTAATTTATAGTTACAAGTATTCCACTAAACAGCTCAAACCCTCTAGAACTTTGATGGTATAATTTGTTCTGTACCTTTTATACGACTTATACAAAAATCAGTTATTTTGCTGAAACTTTTTTATTTCCAATTTTTCAGCAAAGTTGTCTTTCTATTGATTCGAGAACATTAAAAGTTACTACTTTTGGTGTGCTGAAATTGTCTCGATCGTATGCCAAACAAAAGTTATTATGGTTTTTTAAACAAAATAGGCGTTTTTCAAATGTTGATCTTTCTAGTTGGGGCAAAACAAAAAAATATTTCTTAACAGCATTTTAAATTATATTTATTATTACATATCATGTCTGAAAACTGAAGATAGGTTATTTTTTTAAATTGAATAAAACACATTTGAAAAGGGCGTAATTTCATAGGAAAATCGTTAATTAATCGCTAACGTTAAAAGACATCGGGAAGATTTACGCATCAAAACTTTTATCTTTTCTGGTACACCCTAAATTATCTAAGGAAAACTGCCCTGAAGATAGTTTTTACTTTCGATATTAATTTTGAGTTATTTCGCTATAGGAATAATGTATGTCTTTATTTCTGCAAATAAAAAAATAGATTAAGGACCACCTTAGTTTTCATTCACAATAAAAGAAGCATCTTGTCATTAAATACAATTTAGTTGAAAGCGATTTTGCTCAAAAACTTCGAACTTGGGCTGAAAATGTATCTTTCCATCTAAATTCGCATTCTGAACCACTGTGCAATGGAATGCATGGGAACAAAAAATCATTCAAATGCCAAAAAACGACATTTCTCACAAGTTATATTACGCAAAAAAAAATTACCCTATGTAAAATTCGAGCTCAATTGGACATGTTTTAGGGGTGCCTCAAATCGTACAAAGTTTTGACATTCAACCCATGAAAACTTTTCGAAGGAACTAGAAAGTATTAAAAGTTCCAGAAAATTTAAACTTTTGATCAATTAGAGGCACCCCTTAACGGTTCGATTGCGCTCAACTAATAAAACGTTTGCGCAATGTTGGTTTTTTTGGAATTCGCCTCAGCAAAAAAAAAAAAAAAACTAGTGGAGTTATATATTGTATTTTTGAATTGATGAAGTGAAACGTTTATTTCAAAATTTCTAGTATTCCTATGACAAGCATTGATCGATTAGAGGCTCCCTTAACCCATGTCCGCTTGAGCTCAAATTTTGCATATGGTCATAGTTGTCGCTCTCTGAAATTGGATGATGTAATTTTCATTGTCACCCTAGTTAATATCTTGCACATTTATGATTTCCCAATCGATGTGAGAAAAAATTTGAAGATGTTAGTGCGAAACGACTTCCCCGAAGTAAATCAGTTGATTTTCCTTGATCAATCATCAACGAATATTTAATTTTGATTAAACTACCAGTGCTTCATTAATTAATTTTAAATCGAAAAAGACTATTTGTTAAAATTAAGATATCTTGTTGACAACTTATCTCCCGAGCATCATTAAACACCACTAACCCCTCTGCGCATAGGACAGAACACCAAGTCACTCTTACTCCCCCTGCTTCTTCCATCCAGCGACTGACAGAGTGAGTGAGAATTAATGCCAGGTTACATTGAGCTTAAAAATTCCTCCATTCCCGTTTTATTCGCCCATTGTGACGTTGAGCGAGACCTTCAAGATCATGTCGTGGGATAGTGAAATGAGTTGAAACACCTCGCTGTTACCGCTAGACCGATGGTTTCCGCCAGCTTTTATCGAATTAGCTGAATGAAAGTTTCGGTTATTGAAATTAAAGGACCCGCCGCCATCTTGTTTGCGTTTTTCTTTCCTTCGTCGTATGAAAATCGTTAAATACTGGAAAATTTGTTAAATTTATTGTTGTCTTTTGGGATTGTATACAATCGTAATACTATCGTGTAAATTAATCAGAACATCAGTCTCTTAGCATTTAAACTTATTCGATCGAGCTTATCCTTAATGCTAGATCTGTCTCACATTCGTTTATTTTTCGTCAGTTTAAACGTATTCACTGTATAAATTTGTTACCTAAAAGTTCTATTCATATGGCAAGCCGAAAAACTTGAGTTTGCGCAATAAGCAGTCCTTAACTAGATGCATTTAAATTCACTCTTGTATGTAAAGTTGGATTGATCTGTTTGAGCTTATCAGTTAGCAGTAGCTGTCCCTGACCTAGGTCACGTGGGTCTTCTAAATATTGCTGATACCGGTGTCGTTGCTTCGACTGGAGGTAGTCGATTTTGAGCAGTAGTTTTCGAGTTTCTCAAACTCCGTCGATCTGGTAGGGGTGGCAGTGGTCGCGGAGGACATGTTCATCATCATGTTGTAGTTTCGTTCTTTCTTGCACACCAAAGGATAGCAAATGTAGCCCCAGTAGGCCCCGGCTCCGATCATGATCACAAACATCACGATCGAAATAATTCCCCATGCGGAGATACGGTTCGTCTTGGGAGCGGCCGTGGACTGCTGGCTGGGGGTCGTTGATCGGTGTCGATTTGACTCTTCAGGGTTTCCTAGACCTACTGGCATGTAAACTCTTTGCGGGGACATATTGCGAGAGTAGGAAGCTGCAGAAGCTTCACTATTGGACACATCGCCATAGTTGTAGCGACCCGCACTTCGACCTCCTCCAGAGCTGCCAGTACCAGCTGAGCAACACACGATCATGACTGCAAAGAAGGAGAACAAGTTTTTGTTCGTTCATATCAGATTGAATTTTCTCGAAATCAGATCACACATTCTCGCTTTCAGACAAAGAGTTTCAGATGCACAAAGCATAAATCAAAAGATACATCATAGGATTGAAACATGTAGCACCCACACCAACGAGAGGGAAATTGTGTGAGCTGAGAACAAAAGAGAACTACCTGTTCCCTAGAACACTGACTGGACCGATCCCATACGTATTCGGTAGGAACTAACCTCTGAATAAAACGAAAACAACCTTCGAATACTTACATCCGCTGAGGAGAAACCACGAAAGAAGCTGATTGCTGGGCATTTTGCTGGAACGATTTCCTTGCGAGGTTCTTATATTTACACACTTAACACACCTCGGTGGGCAAGATGGTTCGTCTTACAACGCACACGCATACACTTCAGTATCACCCCTCTAGTGTCGTTCCTCCTGCTGCAGTAAAGGGGCTGCTTGATGGTAGCAGCATGAGGCAAAAAACGATATGTTTATACGTTCAAGATCGTTCTCTTCTTATTCGTCGTCGTATTTTTCGTTGCACTGCTATGCCTTTATGCTAACAGCAAGATCAGCAAAACCTTCAATCACCTACGCCTTCAAACACTGCAAAAACCGCACCAAACACACGAAAATAAAATCGATTAGTGTCAACGGAATGGCCCGGTAGATGGTTGATAAGCAAAATCACAGTTTGTCAATCGAAATTCGCCGAAAACCGACAACCTCACGGACAGCAGACGCTTCCTCACTGAGCGATATCAACCCTGACGCATACTTGTGCTACTCACACTCACTGAATCGGACTGAAGTCTGAAAGAACCGTGGATCGAATCGAGCGATGCTGGCAAAATATCGCTCACAAGCGACATACACTAAATGGGTGACTGACTGACTGACTGGGTGAGTGCCTCTTGCGGTGCTGCAGCCCATAATCATCGCCCCCTTCTTTGCTGTCAGTTTCTATGCGACCGGATCGTACATACACATAAGCTATGTTGAGCAGGAGTCGAGCAAGGGCGCACACGACAACATATAGAAAAGAGGTTCTCAGTCTTAGACGGAGTGATGCTGCTTTAGTTGTTGTTATTGTCGTCGTCGTCGTCGTCGTCGTCATCGTTCAAGTTGGTTTATGTTTACGTTGATACTCGGCATGATGCGGGCGCTGCATGGATGGAGGGTCATTGCCGGGTTGTCGGCTCGGTTGACTTGTTCGCGCAGTGTTGCCCGTTGTGGTGTTGAGCGGCTGAAGAAAATTAATAATCATATTGAAAAGGAGCAATAATTTTTCGATAACTTTAGGTGGGGATTGAACGATATGATGCATGATATGGACTTCCACCCATTTTAGTACGGGAACGAAGTCCGACAGCAACCGATTCTCCTTCCTGTTTGACTCGATCAAGCTATGATAGCCACTGCTTGTCCTCATCATCCGCGAACTGTTCTCGTATGATGGGCCAAATACGGGTTGGGTAAATCTATAGGCAATGTCATTTATATGTATCGAGGAAAAACGATTGAACAATTGGTCAAAAAAGCAGGCTATCTAATATAAGGATGCCTCAATGGGTGAGGAGAAGAGGCCGCCCTCTATTCACATAAAGGGAAGTTGGCATTCCACTATCGCCAGTCAGTGTTCTTCAATTCAATGCCCTGATGGTCTCCTCTATTCTCAGTATTAGCATGAAATATTGATATAATTACGTATACAATTATTTTTCCAATATGATAAAAATACTACAAGCATATATACCTGTTGAAATAAATCAATTGATTGATCCTAAAATGAAAGGAAATGTTGTATACCACTTTCTGAATAGTCATGCTTTAGCATAAACCATCTAGAAATTCATTCTATCCTTTCAAAAAACTTTAATTACACTGGATTGTAATTTTCGATTGAGAATACTCAATTTACTCAGTCATTATCACCTTGAACATCTCCTAGATTAAACCCTTTTTGCACGAGCACTACTGCCATCTGTTGAGAACTATGTGATGTCTGACAAACAGAACCGACTTCGTTAGTGCGTGAGCATCAAACATCAGGTAAAATAACACGCGCTCCACAAGTGGCACTACTAAAGTTAAAGATTGCCTTTTTAGGGAATCTAAAAAAAACATATTTTCGAGCCTTAGCTCTTTCTTTATTCACTGATCAACTAAGACTAACTATAATTCTGTCTTACGCTAAAAAGGAAAGTTCTTGATTCTATTCTAAGTCTATGGGAACAATGCGGTTGTTTATGCTGAGATTCGCGAACCGTTGAGATTTAGGCTGGGTGGTCTGGTGACATCAGCATATCGGCGTGACGATAGCGAAAGCGATTGTTTAGACTTATCGATAATTGCGTCTGGCGTCTGCATTCTGGTTTGATCGTGGGAGTTATTGCGTCTGGCATCTGGTGTGATCGTCGAAATTTGATGATTAGATCGCGTCGTTGCTAATTCCAACAACAAACAACAACAATCAGACCAAGACCTCTGCTGTACACAGAAGTTGTCTCCATTGTAATCGGTCCATGGCTCGCTGTCTGCGGAGAATCCGCAGGTCGCCTTCTACTTGATCGATCCACCTTGCTGCGCCTCTTCTTCTTGTACCGTCAGTTCACCTTCGAGAACCATTTTAATAGGGCTGTCGTCTGACATTTTTACGATATGCCCAGCCCATCCTAGTCGACCGATTTTAGCTATGTGTACGATGGGAGGTTCTCCCAGCAACTGATGCAATTCGTGGTTCATTCGCCTTGTCCACGTTCCGTCCCAACACCTTCCATTCAAAGACATCAAGGACGCGTTGGTCTCCACTAGCAATGTCCATGTTTTGTGGCCGTAGAGAACTACCGGTCTAATTAATGTCTTGTAGATGATCAACTTTTTAGTTCGGCGAACTTTGTATGATCTCAGCGTCCTTCGGAGTTCAAAGAAGGCACAATTGCCAGTCATAATGTGCCTTTGTATTTCTAATATTGTCTTCTCGTGAGCCTCTTCTCTTCATTTATTTTGTTGCATTTTGTTGTTAATTTTGGTGGGCAAAGCGAGGTATGGCCAAAACATGCCCCAGTGAGTATGGATCTCAAAGTTTTAAGAAATCTGAATTTATTATAACTCATTATTCAAAACATCTCTCCAAATCCTAATAGCAGAAAAGTTAACTTTACTTATTCTTATATCCAGGACTATATTGGACCCATTTATTCATTGTCAAATTACAAGAACATTGAAGATAAATGATCAACATTTAAAATTAGATTCCCTTAAATAAACGACTTTGCCACAGAACGCCAGTATGCAATAAACTGCTTTTCGCCCCCAACAGTTTGTTCACATCTTGACGAGACTTTATTATTCAATCAGATGCTATCAGATGCCTTTAACAAGTGCTGACTTAAATTTTTAAGAAAGGGTATAAGTTCAAATTTTACGGTATATTCTAATCTTCAAAAATGTGTACGGAGAAAAATCTGCTGAATTATTCAAGTTTCGTTGAATGTTAACCTACTCAGGGTAGATGTTTCTTATAGAATTATTCCATCATTTTGACAGGTATTGTAAGTCTTTCTTCAAACAAGCTCATACTCATGGGTAATGTTACAGGTCAAATCATTACAAAAATAATAAAAGATCATATGTACTTAATCAGATCCCAAACATGAAACTGAAATTACTGAACCATCTTGCCCTTCTTTACACGTTTCGATCTGCCCGAGAAAAAAAATGTCTGGGGCATGTTGAAACGCTAAATTTGGTCCGGATAAATACCTATGTAGCAGGAATTTCCAATGGCCCTACACTAACTAATCCCAACTTGCTTTGCTAGTGCTAAAAAAGTACGGGAAATACTGAGTTTTCAATGCTTTGCTTAAGTTAAGGTGGAATTGAAGAGAAACAGTGAAACAAATGTTACGCGGGAACGAAAATTAACAAAGCTGGGACAGAAACTTGGAGCTAAAACAAAGCTGGAACCTGCCATTTGCTCATTATGAACCACTATGACAGTCAAAAGGTCACTATGTTTTGTGTAGTCAAAAACAACCACAGTGTTTACTATCTTCCGCTAGTAGATATGCATTGCATTTCAATTCTCCCCGCTTTTCAAAGTGCCCTATTGTACCTTAAAATGCGCAACGCATATGTTGCAATTTTTGCAATCATATCTTGTGAATGCTGCATGATATGAAAAAGGCCGGTTTGTCCATCTTAGTCCACAGAGCGTTTTGTGAAATAAATGAAGCCATGAGGTTTTAGTTTTTTTTATGAGCCATAATCGAACTCCAAACTCTCATTCATCAACTAATACACTTCTACATCATCGCGTACACATCGGATTTTTGGGAAATGAATGTGTTGAATGTTTGCCCCAGCCAATGTTGCATTTGTTCTAGCGAAAAATTAAACAAAAATAGTAATACAATCTTGCTTTTCCTATTTTTTAATGTATGTGCTTCATTTCGAACAGTTAGATAACTACCGTGATCAACCCAAGTAGCACACTACGATCATAATTAGTTGTAGTAACTTGATTGTTACAAAGCAAGTCATATTTATGTTTTCTCAACCAAATGGCAACAAGTGTGCTACTAGGGAAGACATTCACTTTTTTTCGCTAATGTTGAAATTACATGCAGTTATTACACCAAGAGAAAACCAGGTATTTTTGATATTCATTTATTTTAAATGAATAAATAACAACAAAAGTTGCCTCAAAACTGAAAAATGTACTTTTAGTCGTTTTCCTGAGATTGGAAATAAAAAGTCTAAAAGTGGATTGTGGCATATCCCGCCCGTATTACGCCTTTATGTAAACGCCTTAGCGCCTTTATGTAAACATCCTACAACGTAGAGCAGCAAAAAGAGAGCAGAATATGTGATACTTTCACTACTGGACAAATTCTTGGTCTCACATGTAGTCCTATAGCAGGCTTTTCACCTATGGGAAGGTAATAAAAAACATTCGAGGCGGATTGGAAAATGTACGTATAATCGAGGCATACATGTACGTCTGTATTTATAAGGCCTTATATTCATGAGAGTTCTTGGGTGATCCTGCACATCCTTTACAATCCATCCTTCCAATATCGTATATTACTGAATAGTTTTCAAGGCGATTTTTTTTCTATATTATACAATTATACGACTGTATTTTATCTGCACGATATTACTCGCTCGCTAATCGGAGAAGAATGTCAAAGAATATAAGAAAGGGTAGTGAAAGTAAACTTATCAAATTTCTTGGGTTGCTGCAACAACATTGCATTATTTGAATATACAGGGGATAGACAAAATTATCGGGACAGGCAATTTTTTTGATCAAGTTTGTAGTGCTCTAACTTCATGAAATAAGAGACGAACCAGCCTCTGGCTGAAAGTCTCTTAAATAAAGACATCCAATCCATCCACTTCATGAAATTTTATCCAATTATTAATTTCGCCAATTCGACTGGAAAATTAATGGTATCATAATTGGCTATGGCTCCCGGACACCGGAGTTGTTTCGGGTTTCCGGAGAGGCAATCTCACATGTTGAATTTGTAATGAGATTTTGTAAAGGAGGGCCAAAGTTCATAATTTTTCATAAATAAGATATTGATAAACTTCAGAAGGCCATTGGGTACATTTGCCACTCTCGGCACCACCGGAACCTCTCCGGGGGGAACCTGTAGTAGGGACTAGTTAGACATTTATCCCAAAACATAACGTGCGGCAGCTCTATCTTCATGATTTTTCATAATTATGATATTGATAGACTTGATAGACCAACTCCATGCCAGGATTCTGAATTGTACACACAATAAATATAATATGTAACTGATTTATTTCTGTGTATAGATTTAGCCGTGAGTATTATGATAGTGAGTTTCAATGATGCGGGCAAATATGTATATTAAAATATTTATTTTTAAAACATTCTATAACGAATCAAAATATTACGTTCGCGAAATAATCCGAGGAAAGGCAGAAGTCTGTTCAAATAAAATATGTTAACTAGTTGACCAATCGCACGTAGAGTGTCAACAAAACAAATTTCATGTCTATGTAGGCAATTTTGCTTTCTTCAGATTATGTAAATTTGCAAAGTATAGCGTTTTTGTTCAAGCTTATCCGAATAATAAAACATTCGATCTAAGATTTCGGACCGAGTCTATTAGCAAACGTCAGTGTTGGTTTAAATAGTTAAGGTAAGATGAGAGTTAGGATGATTTATAAGGTTTCGATGCAATCTTCTTCTTCTTGGCTTTTTTTGACGCTTATTAATCGAGCTTTTGCCTGCTTCTCAACTTTGTGTTCTGAGCGCACTTCCACGTTTATTAATTGAGAGCTTGCTTTGTAAACACCAATTATACTCGAGAAGTCGCTGTCGAGATATTTTCCAACCCGAAAAATTCCTAGACCGGTCAGGAATCGAACCCGCCTCCTCCGGCTTGGTGGGTTTCGATGCAATATTAATTGTTGGGTCCCGATGCAATAGTAATTGTTTGGGTTTTCCTTAGCTCAGTCGGTAAAGGCGCGGCTACAAAGCACCGCCATGCTGGAGGTGGCTGGGTTCGATTCACGGTTTGGTCTAGGAATTTTTCGAAGAGAAAAAGAAAAGAAAATTTCTCGACATTCTGAACATACCATGGTTGTACTTGCCACCAGGGTTCAACATTATCGACGCATAAAAAGGAAAATGAACTTCCTACGCAATGGTTTCGAATCGAGCAAGATAATTTTCACGTATTCCTTTTTAGTTCTTGCTATCGAGTCACGATGAATATTTTTCCTGTCAAACATGACTTGTCTGTAGATCATTTTTGTCTTTATGTTCATCAGTTAATTTGATTTTAAGCACATATTTTCGTCAATTGACGAAATGAACTACGCGAACCATGCGTCCTTTGATTATTTTATTTTCACTTCAATACGGTACTGAATCGACTCAATCGAATATAGTCATGCGTCACGTCGTTACGTATTTCCTTGTTTTTACTAGAAGTTTGTATCGAAAAATCGGTAAAATTTACTCTGCAGGACCATCCAAAACTCACGATCTTTTTCCTTTAAACTTGGTCAGTTTTTTAGAGTGGTATTGTGTTTTCCTTCGGAAGAACCTTAACCTTCGGATGGCTAATATTAACCTTCCTCGGGTATAAAAAAAAACTGACACATATGACAACACGGTCAATATTGACCCGGATTTCAACCCTTTCTAGAATTATGAAATTTCAACCTACACACAATGCTGTACCCCGATTTAGAGGTTATGGTCTCAAAAATGCATTGGTGGTGGAAAAACCTTGTTCCAGTAACATTGGCCATCGGGAATCTGCTACAAAAGGAAGGAGGTTGGAATTTTGATTTCTATGTGTGAACAGAATTTCTTACAAAGCATTCCAGACTTGTTGAAGATTGTTGCCGTCTTCAACAAAGTTTCTTAGCATGTCATTTGTCGTCTTGTAAGATTATCATATTAGTTCCAGAGAGGTGCCATCATAAGCAAAGCTACCCAGTTTGAAATTTGTCGTTATCATATTAGTTTCAGGTCTTTCAACAGAGATGGAGCTGTAGTCTTAGATTGTCAGTTGAAGCTTGTGAGAGTTGCCGCCTTAGTTTTTCAGTATGTAATATGTGACCTTCTGTCATTGTCATGTTCTCAGATTTCACCGCAGAGATGGTGCTTTAGATTATCTATGCCAAATGATGCTCTAGAGGGTATCCGTCTTCGGCAAAGTTGTTCAGTATGGGGCTATTCATAAACCACGTAGACTTTTTTGTTGGGAGGGGGGGGGGGGCTTGAGGGTTTACTAAAGTCTACGTTCCATACAAAAATTTAAAAAAAAATTAAAAAGCCAACGTGGGGAGAGGGGGGCGGGGTCTGAGATTTTCAAAAATAAGTACATGGTTTATGCACAGGCCCTTTACAAAATGCATTCTTGTGTGTTTATACATTCTCTATACTGGAACTAAGGTAAATCCCATTTACCAATGGCTGTAAAATGAACGCAATATTCGGAATAAAAAAATGTTAATTTAAGTGGCCATTCTGCTTTCCTTTAGTAACAACCTTGAATTTATCCGTCTTTAGTTCTAGCTGTCCACTTACTTTTTTTTTCATCATTTCCGTTTAACCATCAAAGATGAGTTTGAATGTTTCTATGTTTATTCAACCTAACCCAAGTATTGAATTCCAGTATTATCCAAACTTTCAAGCCTTGAATATTATTCTCGATCAATTTCTTCCATTTGCATTCTTTCGCCACGTTGCAACAATTCAGTGAACACAAAACCCCAATTTGTCTCGTTCCAATATGGCAACACATGACTGTTCCGATTGACTTTCAACACGAATGCCACACTGATTATTCGCCGGGTTGGAAAATCAAATCACCAAAAGCAGTTAATAAAATATTCATTCCATTTTGTTTCACAAATTGTCTGACACACCCCTTCGGGCCAAATGAAAAATGGTAACGGGAAATGGCATTTGCAGATCTCCCGTCAGCATGTTTTCCTGATTTAGCATTTTCGTCTGCAGCCCCAGCAAAGAAGAGGTGATTTATACCTTCGTGTTCCGAAATCGATTTCATACACTTGCCAAGCAGCGACTTGTGTTCTATACCTTTCATTTCAGATTTTAGGGGAAAAGTCAGTAGCAGCACTTGAATAATCCACAATTTCCCAAGATGCTTACTTTAACCCAGTTTCCTTTTGCGTTTCGTCATTCTCTGGAGATTTGAGCTTAAAGTATTGACGAATGGGATTTGGGTAGATCCCCCATTTAGGTAACGAAAGGAAAGGGAAAACAAAAACTTACTGCTGATAAGGGAAAACCACAACGGGCTTTGCGCTGGTTGCACAAGGGGAATGTTTCTGCAGAAACATCATATGATTTGAGGCATTTTTGCGTCACAAGACAGCATTCTTAATACCAATGTTTTTAACAGAATGAAATTCTTGGGTTGTTTGGGCAACGCTTTTATGAATCACACGGAATTTCAAATAATTATAGCCATTGAACAAATCATTTCAATTCTCATTGGCAATTCTCATTGATAAATAATAAAAACATTTGGAATCATGACCTTTTCAAATCCCACTGTTCGATGTTCGTGATAAAATATGTCTAGAAGGAAAATATTCCGAGAGTATATATATATTTATTCCAACACGAACGAAGATTTATGGGAAGCCATAAATAGGGAGCCATCGGCCATGAATATGGAAATTGACCGGTTGAACTGCGTTCGTCGCCGTCATCGGTGTCGAACGGAACTTCAGTCCGGATCCGGACTTGTGGGAAGGGCTTATGGCAGAGCGCGCGTTTGTGTGTGTGCGCTCAGGAAAGCCGATTAGTGCTTCCGACCACGAAAATTGATTTGTATCGAATTTCCCCGAACGAAAGGCTTTTGATTGGGATCTCGTTTTCCACTTGTTAATTCCTTGTCAGTGCTCTGACATTTGGCTCAGCTTGTTTTGACACGTGCGTGCTGGATGGAGAAAGCAGTAAAGCATCTTCCGAACGATACGGGAAGAATCAATTAGAATCGGTATATCTTGTTGATTCTATCGTTGAAGAAGAAGACTGAGTTAGTAAAACACAAACAGATCCACTGCTTCCGACTGAAGGCAGTCGATGTTGGCATATCGTTTCATCGAGCATTTTTTTGACTCATTGCCGGGCATTCCCCGCATGAGGGGGAAGTGAATTGCAGTCGTATCTAGGATATTTAATTTCCTCTCGAAAATGACTGCTTCCGATCTGAGTAAATATGCTTCCCGCGATGCTTTCATTCACTTTTAAGTCGCGGAAAGATTCTTCCCAATTGAAAAGCCAGGCGAAACGAACACCGGTTGACATTTAATTAAAACTTGACGACCATGGTGGGGCTTAGCAAAAATAATCCGAACCACAACAGTTTGTCACAGTGAACGTTTCTATGGTTTCCTGTGCAAAACCACAAATTTCGCACGGTGATAAAATTGCGGTTTTCGATTCTTCCATTGAGTTACTTTAGCTGACGACGTTGCAAACCCATTCTGATGGAATTATGTGACTTTGGTAAGGGAGGAGGGTGGTTTGTCGTTCCCTCAATCTAACAACAAGTAATGTTCCTACGTGTTGGTTAGTTGTTTTCGGAGGTGACACGGTTGAGAGCTGAAATCGCATCAGTTGGGGAAGAAAATCATAAATATTAAAATTTGATATGAAACCCGTCGTTACTGGAAAGTCGTTGCTGGTCTCAGGTGTGGAATTGAGATGAATTATTCAAAACGTGGAAGTGATTACACTTGGCGTACGCAGACAAGGACTCGAATCATATATTTTCCATTAAAGGGAATCCATTGTTTAACATTTTGATTTATCGGAGATGTCCCACTAAAATGAAACACATTTCCATCAGTCGTGTTTTTTTTCAACAGCAATGCGACAAAAGCACTGCCAAAATATCGAATGACAAATATCTCTTCTCACCACGTGATCCAGCTTACAATTTCGTCTCCCATTGCTGGAATGTTTGACCATATAATCGCACGTCGTATCAAATGGCAATCGTGCCGTTGCTTGCCATCAATCTCGCCCTATAAAAAACCGACATGCCCAACATTTTTCAATGGCAATCTCGCTGATGCCACCGGTGTCTTTTTCAGCTTGTCCAAATGTTGGTTTGTTCAGGCTTCAATCGATCCAGTCTGGTGCAAGCGAGCGTGGGATTCCCTAAATTATGCTCCCCGCCCCAACGCGCTGGTCCTAATATCGTTAGAAGGCTCCACAACCTGGCGACAACGCAATATACGCCTTCTTTCCTCGTGTTTTCAAACTGGGCACATAGGTATAGTAAACCTGATTCTGATGTGGCGCTGTTCAGCCAGCGTAATTTAGATTGGTCATAATTTGAAACCGGTATTTGCGGTTAAGTCTAACCGTGAAGGACGCCTTCGCAGTTTTCATTCATAACTTTTCTCTCATGCAACTTTTAAGCAATTTAAGTCAGGTTTTTTGAGTATCGACCGAGACTTAGATTTCGTGGAAGGCATGTTAAGTGTGTAATAATGATGATACGTAGGCGCCTTCGTTGGGCTTGGAGAGTTAGTTTGTGAAACGCGTCGGGAAGTGAAGCTCATTTTAGTACGACCAGTTTTGGATTTTAGGATTTGAAATAAAAGCTAGCAAAAAATAAATTCTAGCTTCATCATACCACTAGTTGTGTAGAACTGTCTGGACAATTCTGGATATTCGAGCTTTAATTAGAACTAGTTAAACTAGAAAACCACGCCAAACAACCATAGCTGACTGTTGTGCGAAAAGCAGGTTCAAATATAATGGGCTTAGAAGCCTTAGCCTTAGAAGCTGAGTTGGAAGTGACAAAAAATTCAATTTCGAGAACTCAAGCTTCAAAGTTTGTGTGTATTTTTCGATCCTTTATTAATTGTATATAGTATTGAAAACGAGCAAATTTTCTGTTCGTTGTAATATAGCTCACTTAATTTGCTTTGACAGCATTGATAATATTTTGACACATTTCACTCAATTCCGGCCTTTCTGTCCCTTAACCGCTTGGCTTCTGAGCCCTATATGTTTCAGGTGCGTAGTGATCTCCTCAGAGAATCTCATGAATATATATCGTAGGGTGGTTCAAAGTATCGATTCCAAATTCCGTCAAGATCAATTTATCCAAATTTGAGGTCTTTTGGTTGCGAACTCAAACTGGCCCTTTACAAATACTTTTTAGGAATTACAATAGGAAAATCAAACTTTGTGTTCTCATCCTTATTTTTGGCAAAGATATTTAATATCTCTGTACCTACGAAAACTGTCCAGCAACCACTTTACTGATTGAGATCGGGGTAAGGCTTGTGATTAATGCGTTGAATACAAAATACATGAAGGGAAGAGGCTAACGAGAAGACAATGTTAGCCTCCTACTACGAGTTCAGATCGACGGTGATGAAATCGAGGTAGTAGTTATGAACTACAAAGTTGACCATCTACAAGACATTAATTAGACCGGTAGTTCTCTACGGATATTGGATATTGCTAGTGGTGGACAACCGCGCCCTTGGTGTCTTTGAACGGAAGGAGCTGCGTACGATCTACGGTGGAGTGCAGATGGAAGATGGAACGTGGAGGAAGCGAATGAACCACGAATTGCATCCGTTGCTGGAAGAACCTCCCATCGTACACATCGCTATAATCGGTCGACTACCATGGGCTGGGCATGTCGTAAGAATGTCGGACGACAGCCCTATTAAAATGGTTCTCTAAAACCAACCGACGGATACAAAAAGAAGAGGCGCGCAACGAGCAAGGTGGATCGATCAAGTAGAAGGCGACCTGCGGACTCTCCGCAGACAGCGAGGCTGGCGAGGTACAGCGATGGACCGATTACAATGGAGACAACTTCTGTGTACAGCAGAGGCCACACCGGCCTTGGTCTGATTGGTAAGGTAACCCGAGCAGGAGTGAATAATTTGACAACTAGCCTTGGTATTGAGGTGCTCAGATTAAGAGGTAAAATACCTGAGGATAATACCATAAAATTGTTCCCACAATGTTATGCGAATACCAAATTGAGGTAAGAAATTACCAAAATAGTACCTCTCAGGTATTCTCAGGTATCCGAAATAACAAATTTTGCTATTAGAGAGATATTTTGCTTGCAACTCTTAGGTATTTTGCTTATGTATTTTAGCAAAATACCTAAGAATTGCAAGCAAAATATCTTTCGAATAACAAATCTTGTTATTTTGGATACCTTGGAATACCTGAGAGGTACTATTTTGGTATTGTATTACCTCAAATTGGTATTCGCATAACATTAAGGGTACAATTTTATGGTATTATCGTCAGGTATTTTACCTCTTAATCTGAGCTCCTAAATACCAAGGCCAGTTATCAAGTTATTCGGTCCTGCTCGGGAAAACACTTTACTGAAGACCTTTTTTTTATTGAACGTCGACAAAATTAGGTATTAAAGTTCTTGAAAATAGACGCTCTCAACTCTCTTAGCAGGCAGCATTGTTGTATCTGGTACGAATAATGAAGCCAAAAACCATGGCTAATAAAGGGTGAATACGAAATTATTGCAAAACCGTTTATTCTTTATAGCCGTTTATATAATCTCATGTATTCATCAGATATAAACCAAATTTGCAGTTTTAACTATGTATTAAGCTCAGTTTACAGACATTCAGTTATTGGAGATTGTTCGGTTCAATTCTAGACATTTTCGCTTCACATCATCCACCTTGTACAGTCTAATTTGGTACCTTTTTCTCATCCACTTCCTACGCATTTCATTTGCATCCTTTACTATCTCCTTGGTCGGTCTGAGTTCCCGCTTCATCATTGCCCAATAAGTTTCGATTGGACGTAGTTCAGGTCAGTTCGGTGTATTCATCTTCTTGGGGACAAAATGCATCGAATTACATAGGTAACCAATAAACATTAGCATATGCAGTAAATCAACCTTAAATCTGCATTTCAGATGCTATAACCATTATTTTAGCATTATATCAGCATCTTGAATGCTATCTGCTGCAAAGTTGGATTTCAAATGCTATATAAGTGCTTGTAGCCTGTTATAAGCATTTCGAATGCAAAATAGCATTGATGAAGCATTATGACAACATTGCTGAAGAGCAGCTTTATATTGGGCCGGAAGTGGCTTTTATGTTGCATTTAAGGTGCCTTAATTGCTTGATAGGTTGTCGTTAAGACGCTTTGGAACTGCTTATTGGTTACCTGGGTAGTCTCATATTCTAGCACGTTTTTAAAATAGTGGCATGAAACTAAATCCGGCCAAAAAAGACGTTATTGGCAGCTTTCAGCTTTGTTACTTTCACCATTGATAGTGTCTGTTGTGATGAAAATTTTACCTCGCATTCATCATGTGCAGATAGCTTGTTTAATCTCGATGCATATTTCGATATTTTCTTATTTTTGAAACGATCATCTACTTTGAATTTGTCTTTTCCGGTGTAAAACTCCTGTCCTGGCATTTGTTCTAGGTCAGCGTTGATGTATGTTTCGTCATCTATCACATCATCTGGTCAACATATCTGTATAGAGCTTCCTAGTACGGGTCTTGGCAACAGTTTGCTGCCATTCATTGGAAGTTTTAAGAACTTTTGAACCTTGCATACATGTTATCTAGCTCTTGGGCGTAATTTTGCGAAACGCTGACCTTTTTTTTTTGGCAACAGCACGTGTTGGAATGTTAGGATTTCGGGGGAATTTCCCCCTAATAATTTCCTCCTAATAATTTCCTCCAGCTTCCTACATGCTGCTTCTGGTTTTCTTCCTGCTCCGCCCTTGTGATCTAAAGTCAACCCTTCGTTGAACCTTTTAAGCACTCTTGATGCAGTTAAATTACAGATTTGCAGCATATTCCCAAAGCACGACAGTTTCGGAATTTCCATCAGGAAGCTACATATCAAAGAGGATTTGTGTAAAATTTGATTAATTTTTGTCCAGTGGGAAAAAAGTTCCAGTAAGCATCAAAATATAGGGTACGAATAAGGGTGGTTCAAAATATCGATTCAGCAGATTCTTAATCAAATGGTGACACTTCTCCCCTTAGGTGTAATGGTTAACATCCACACTTTTCACGCCAAATCCACGAGTTCAAATCTAACCTCCGACAAGTCCCAAAATATCCAAAAGGTATTCAATTGACTACGATGGGAGATAAAACAGCCCGAAGCTGAAAATCTTTACAATAACAAACAAATAAACAAACAAATCTTAGGAACTCCACCGTACAGTACCGTACAAGTTCACTGCGAACTTTAAGGCAGCTCTAAAGCTTCTGAGAAAATCTGAAAACCCCTTCTGAAATAATCCACGCAAGTCTTTATTAAGAACATTCCCTCATACCCCGGACCAACATGCGCTAAACTTCCTGAGCAGGAATGCAATCGGCGAACGCAATGTTTTCGCTGAAACATTTTACGTGCAATTATGTTTTTTTTACTGACAAAGGTAGGTTCATGAATTGTTGTCTGATTTGAGTAGTTATTGAAACGCATATCCACGAGATGCCACTCTTAAAGCATGATTTCTAAAAACTAGCCATGTAACCCTTATACAGCGTGGTTGCTGTTTATGGGTACACAATTGGTAATACACTGAGATTTTTTTCTTACACGGTTTTTTAGCACGGCTTTTTTGCACGGATTCCGGAATTAACACGGTTTTCTTTGCACGGTTTTTTCCAACCCGTGTAAAAAAATCGTGTTAATTCCGAAATCCGTGTAAAAAAAACCGTGCTAATTCCGGAATCCGTGTAAAAAAACCGTGCTAATTCCTAAATCCGTGTAGAATTTTTTTTAATAACATGCTAAGTCTTTTGCAATGAAAAACACTTAAAAGATTTTCTAAACAGTGGAATGCATAGCAAAACAAGTTACAAGAGTCAAGCGAGGGCCCAGGGCCAGAACACAAAATAGGACCGGAGTGAATATGTGTGGAGATAAGTGGGGATAATACAAGTACATTCATGATGGCATTCTCGAGACCCTTATTATCTGCAAAGGTGCGGTCTTGAGCAAAGTTGTTCAGAAGGTCAAGGAAATTCGAAATGTGAACCGTTTTGTTTGGAATTCCACCACTATGTGGCGCTAGTAAGCATACGAAATTGAGCATTTGGAACTTC
Organism: Aedes japonicus; assembly: GCA_034211315.2. NCBI lineage: Eukaryota > Metazoa > Arthropoda > Insecta > Diptera > Culicidae > Aedes > Aedes japonicus. The sequence goes on from JASCZW010001495.1 coordinate 30,071, forward strand.
TGCTGTTTCGAGATTCTGATAAGATGAATAGTTCTAGCCAGCGGCAAAGTTGTTCAGCAGATCAATTGCATTCAAAAAATGGCGCTAATGAGCATGCAAAATTTAGTATTTTCAACTTGTTCTATCTCATGATTCTGATAAGACAGAAAGTTCTAGTTTTCGGCAAAGTTGTTCAGGAGGTCAAGGGCATTCGTGTTCTATTGTTCGTGTGTTCTATTTCGTGACTCTGATAAGAGGGATAAAATGTTCGGGTGGATCTTATTTTTGAATTTCATGAAACTTGACAGTAATTTGTATCGAGTAATGTCGAACATATGGTTTCATGGAATTTTTTTTTTTTAATTTGTTAACATCTTCCGTCAGATCTTCTTTCAGACTTCCTCTGGATTTGCTTTTGGGCTTCTTTCCGACCTTCTGAAGAATTTTCTACAGATATTTCAATTGTCTTTCTCTAACCTGTAGAATTACCTTCAGAACTATTCAGATATTCTGGATAATTATTTTCGATCATCTTATAACCTTCACGCAAATCGTGTTGTGAATTTTTTTTTTCGGTTCTTTCGAAACACTTTTTATATCTGACATTACATATCAACAAGATCTTATTGGGTCCCATACGTAAAGGGCGATACGGTCAAAATTTGGTCAATATCAACTTGACGTATTTCTTTCAATTTTGCATTTAAAAAACCTGAACATCCCTCATTTTGAAGGTGTGTGTGTGTGTAGAATGTTGCTCCTATTTTAATTTTGGAATTCACTCTTCAGTTGTCAAAATGCCGTCCAAGCAAGAAGAGCAGCGTATCAAAATTTTGCTCGCGCATCGCGAAAATCCGACCTACTCGCACGCAAAGTTGGCAAAATCGCTAAAAGTTGCCAAATCAACAGTTACAAATGTAATTAAAGTGTTTGGGGAACGTTTGTCGACAGCCAGGAAGTCTGGATCGGGGGGAAATCAAAAACCGGAAGCCGCTGGGACGACAAAGAGAGTTGCCGGTAGTTTCAAGCGAAACCCAAACCTATCTCTCCGAGATGCCGCAAATAAGCTGGGTGTATCGTCTACAACCGTGCATCGAGCCAAAAAACGAGCCGGACTATCGACTTACAAGAAGGTAGTGACTCCAAATCGCGATGATAAACAAAATACGACGGCCAAAGCGCGATCCCGGAGGCTGTACACGACGATGCTGACGAAGTTTGACTGCGTGGTAATGGACGACGAAACCTACGTCAAAGCCGACTACAAGCAGCTTCCGGGACAGGAGTTTTATACGGCAAAGGAAGGGAAAGGTAGCAGATATTTTCAAGCACACGAAACTGTCAAAGTTCGCAAAGAAATATCTGGTTTGGCAAGCCATCTGTACCTGTGGCTTGAAAAGCAGCATTTTCATAGCTTCCGGGACTATCAACCAAGAAATTTAGGTGAAAGAGTGTTTGAATAAACGTCTGCTGCCTTTCCTGAAGAAACACGGTTGTTCCGTACTGTTTTGGCCGGATTTGGCATCTTGCCATTACGGTAAAAAGGCCATGGAGTGGTACGCCGCCAACAACGTGCAGGTGGTTCCCAAGGACAAGAACCCTCCCAACACGCCAGAGCTCCGCCCAATTGAGAAATACTGGGCTATTGTCAAGCGGAACCAAAAAAACTGCTAAGGACGAGCAGCAGTTCAAGGCAAACTGGCTTTCTGCGGCGAAGAAGGTGGACAAGGTGGCTGTACAAAATCTGATGGCAGGGGTCAAGCGTAAGGCCCGGCAATTCGGATTTGGAAAAGCGGAAGCCTAACTGAATATTTTTCCTGAATTTTATACTAATTGAACTTGAAAAAGAAATTTAATTTGATTTTTTAAATAAACGATTTCACCGATTTACACGCGTTTTCCCTTGACCAAATTTTGACCGTATCACCCTTTAATCTTAAATTAACACCATTTTTATCCCTCAAAATACCTTATTGGCTTCGTACTTTTTGAGGACTTTCTGTAGATCCTTTTGAAAAGTTTTAGCTGGCCTTTTAGTAGAATGTTCCAAAAAATAACTTTAAATTGCTTCTTAATCTTCTTGTTAACACCTCACGTATTGAGTAAGAATAGAAAGGCTTTGAACAGTTGCACTTGAAACTCACGAGATGCCACTACTGGAATCGGGTATCAATATTATTTTGCTTTTCTTTTGCTGCTAGTTTTCAATTCCTATTACAGTTGATACAGGAACATCTATTGTGTTAACTTACTGATTCATTCGGTCTAATGGCATGGTTATTTTGCATTAAACTTTTTCATTCGCAGATGATTCTTTTAAAAATCAAATCACTTTAAAACAATACAGCGTAAGGTCTGTATCCGCCATAATCCGAACACCTCAAAACATGAATAAAACATAAATTTCGCATTATATTTCCGTCGAAGTTGTTATTTCAGATTCATGGGATGTGTTTTAACAATTCGTGAAGACAAACCATAGTTATTCGGTACTTGCATAAAATTTTCGAACTTTGCGGTTAACTCCGTCCATTAGGATTTGAACAGACTCTTCAGAAATCGTAGAAGCCGTCTTTGTCCAAATTTGCTGGAGGTGTTTGATGTCTTTGATTGCTTGCTTCTTTCCAGAAAGCTTCCGCTTCATCAGAGTCCAATATCTCTCGATTGGTCGTAGCTCTGGGCAATTTGGCGGGTTTGAGGTTTCTGGTACAATGTTCACTTGATTTGCTTGGTATCACTCCATCACAGTTTAAGCATAGTCGCATGATGCCAAATCGGGCCAGAACAAAGGTTTTTCTTTGTGACTTTTGATGAAGGGTAGCAATCGCTTCTGTAGACACTCTTTCTGATATATCTTCTTGTTGATTGTGCCTGTAGTGACGAAAGATTTACTCTTTTTGCCACACTTGCAAATTGCTTGCCACACAAGGTATTTTTTGGGAAATTTCGATGCCTTCTTCGTTCTGAAATGCTCAGCTGTAGCATTTCTGGCCATAGCAGAATAAAAAGCCAGCCCTGGAAGGTGCTTGAAATCCTCCAGGACATAAGTTTCATCGTCCATAACAACGCATGAAAACTTCGTCAAATATTCGCAGTACAAACGTCGAGCCCGTGATTTTGCTGCCAAGTTCTGTTTGTCGTTGCGATTTGGAACTGTGGCCATCCCTATTTAACGAGCCACCGTTCGAATAGAGAGATTTGGGTTTTTCGTTAATATCCTTTTCATCTTTCGGTCCATGACAGGATTAGCGCGTCCAATGTTTTTGTCACTTCTCGGTTTCCTCTCCACCGTCAAACGTTCGGAAAATGATTTGAGCACATCGTGAACAGTGGATTTAGGCAAATCCAATGTTTTTGCAAGGTCCCGTATTGACAAGTCAGAATTTGCCGTACGCCCGTACAAAATTCGCTCGCGCACTTGTTTTTCTTTCGTCGCCATCTTGAAAACTAAACATGGAATGTAAACATCAATCATAGTCTTTTTCATCATAGAATCTCAGCTATGCCACAGTGAAATTTTTTATTCCTACGTGCAATGTTTCATAAGTTACAATGATTTGAAGGTGTCCGGATTAATGTGGATACAGATTTTATTCAACAGTTTTAATAAAAATAAAGTGTTGTAAATTAGCTCTGAACCTATTTAGTTATTTCTCACAGCGTTATGATTTACTTCAAAAAATGCAAGAGAATTTGAAATTATGTAATGAAAAATGTGAATGCCTATTTTGAATTTTAACACCGTTAACCTTCTTTATTTGAAACTGATTAGATATAGTGTATTTTCACTTTCTTAGTAATCGTCGGCGTCAATGCTTATAACTTTATATACATTAATTGTTATTTTATATATTCTCCGTGCGAGGAGTAACGATTATGATGTTGAAGGAGATGTTCGCTCATCACCATGAGGCACCAAGCGTGAACAACAATGTTTTTGGCTAGAATTGAAAGATATGAAGAGAAAGTTTTTTTTTGATAGTTCCGCTAGTTTGCGGCAGGCTCGGAAACATAGCAGATGTTTTAGGAAAATTGAGCGAAAAGGGCATGTGTACAGTGGTACTCGAACCAACGACATTTTTGCCTAACATCCCACTGCGGGGTAGGTTAAAGCACGGACAAAGTCCGCCACTTCAACAGGCCTGTTTCGCTCAATTTTCCTAAAACATCTGCTATGTTTCCGAGCCTGCCGCAAACTAGCGGAACTATCAAAAAAAAACTTTCTCTTCATATCTTTCAATTCTAGCCAAAAACATTGTTGTTCACTCTTGGTGCCTCATGGTGATGAGCGAACATCTCCTTCAACAGCTTATAACTTGTTTTAAACTAGACATTTTGTCGGACTCTCATGCCTGAAACATTGAGTTTTATCGATCTTTTTCAAATACAGGTTTTTTTTCATTATGCAATGATCAACCTCCACACAGAGAATTAATCTGAAATTAAATTAAATTAATCTCTCATTGCTTCATGGAACCAATCCATAGCATGACACACCTCTGCCGTCACGAGCTCTCTTGCAGTCAGTATCACGGGAAAGCGTCATCAGGGCAGTCATGGAGCGATCCCTTCTTGCCTTCCAACTTGCAATCCTAATTCCAAGTTTCTCTGTTGATTGCCTACCGGAGTATGTGGAGTACACATCGTCCGTCATCGAATACCTAGAACGCTCTCAAACCGGCACATTCAAGTGCATTTTTATGAATCTGAATATTGCCCGGCAAGCCGACAATGACGTAGACGATCTGGTCAAATCGATCATGTCCGGCAATACTGTCAGCTATGTCATCGACGGAGCCTTCAAAGTGCCCTATGAAAATGTGCCAGCCAAACCATCGCTTATTATCGTTTATGTGGGCAATCAATCCATTCCGAAGGAATGGACCGAAACATTGAAAAAAAACTTCGAAATTTTGGATACCAACAGTAAAGTTATCGTAATCGGAAATTTGAGCAGCTACAAATCCATGAGTGGCATTTTCCGAATACTAGCATTCTTCCATTTTAATTTGGTGGTATATCTAGGTATCACAGCTAAAAAGGTCGTACGGTTTGATTACAAGATGTACAAATGAGCTGTATTATATCATTTTCCGGTTCCAGAACATCTGTTCGAGGATGCTGCTCGTGATTTAAAGGGAAATGCATTTGTTTACGTAACGATGTCTGTTATGAACTATGATACCTGGCAATGGATGGAGGAAACTGCTAAATTTATAAATGGCAATGCATCTCGTTATATCCTACCTTGTTCTGTTGACGTGGCCAGCTGTAACGTGTATGCAATATTTTCCGGAGCAGATATTGTAACATTTTCAATATCCCTGAAAATATACAACTCAGACACGCTTCGTTGGATTTTTGAAAATACTCCTGAGTCATTGGTTATTGTAATTCCCAAAGGAAGACCGTTCAACGTTTTGGAGATGTTTTTGAGGCCATTCACCATTGAAGCATGGATCGTTCTATTGATAATGCTCTTTACGATGGAGTTCGTTCAATTCCGATGGCCAACGGTCTTCAAAAACGATCCCATTCTGTTGCTAGTTTGTGGCTTAGAACGGTGTAGCCTACATTATGCAAAGCGACGAGAAAGATTTTTTTTTCTGCCGTTGATATTTATTTTCTTTTTGCTGTCCAGCGCCTACGAGAGCAAACTTTTATCATTTTTGACCCATAAACCATCGCATACAGATTTTCAAACTTTGCAACAAATGCTGGACTCTGGGCTGAAGATCAAGTTCGATCATTTCTCAAAACAGCAAATGCTGGGCAATCCTATCCTCGCACCACTACTGGTGAACAACACCGATGACATATTTTATGTAGATGGAATTCACGCTTACCTGAAAGATTCTTACCTAGCGGAAGGCATTGTGCGCCAATTGATTAATTATGATTTCAATCTACGTCGGCCAAAGTACGTAGTACTTAAAGAGCGCCTGAAGATGAGCATTTATGCTCATCCAGTAGACTGGAAAACCCCGTTGCTAAGTATGTTCTACTATATTTATCAAGTTTTTTTTGAGTCCGGGTTACAAGGAAAATGGCAACAATATACGTGGGATCGTAAGGCCCTAGAGGAAACTTCAAAATATAGGGAAAAGTTGCTGTCTCTCACAAAAGAAAAAATGCTCAGTCTCCAGGATATCGTTCCTGCATGGATTGCACTTGGTATTGGTTTACTCTTGAGTGGAATGGCGTTTGTTGGAGAATTGATTGTCAAACGTTGTCGAGTGTTTTGCACTAAGCATGTCCGAGGTCCTAAAAGGCATCAACCTATAACATGTGGATGGCGAAGAAGTCGATTGCTCAACTGGATACGTTTTAAGAAAAATCTTCTTTAACTATTAAGTCCGTGAATGTTGTCTAATTGTAAATGAACGAATCGTAAATGAAATATAGCACGGACTGTAAATAAATACTGCTTACGATTTCCACCACTGTCTTCTTAAAAAAAAAACGTGATGACAAATATTTGCGTTCAGTGATGTACGCAGGAATTATGCTTCAATAACTGTTTGAAACAAGATTTCATTGATGATGTTGTTTTTGAGGAGGAAATAATTTCTCATCACCATGAGGCTCTAGGAGTAGACAGCATTTTTTTGCTAGAACAAAGTTGTGAAGAGAAAGTATTGATAGTTCCGTTAGCTCACGGCAGGCTGTGAAAATTGAATAGAAGTAGTTTGAAATTGAGCGGAGGGCATTGTGAGGTAGTATTCCGAAACAGGAAACACACACTTTTGCCAAGCATCCCCATGCGGGGTAGGTCAAGGCATGATCAAATGCACCACCTTGACTGGCAAAAGTCTGTGCACTTGATCGTGCTTATATACTACCGATAGCTTTTTTAATAGTTCTAACGAACTGTCTACTTGTACTCCCAAATCCCCTACATGGGAGAGAAACGATTTCATTCCTAGATTTGAAATCTAACCGAAACGAATACGAAAAAGAAAACTGAAGCAGGTAATTCGGTATTTAACCTAGTTCTTCCAAAAATATTCACCAAGAAACACAAAAATAAGGTATTATGTAGCCTGGATCCATTTCTCTCCAGGTACGACTCAATGTTTGTCTGAGGCTTGCTGTAAAGGGTGTATCAATCAAAATTTGGTCGACTTAAACTTGAAGCATTTCCTTTCATCGTGCATTACAAAATGTTGCACACCTTTCATTTTGAAGATGTGTGCATCATGCCTTTATTTTGATTTTGAGTTATCAAAACTTCGTTCAAGGAAGAGAAGCAACGCATCAAGATTTGCACGTCATGGCGAAAAATCAAACCAAATCATCGCCAAGTTGGCAAAATGGTTGAATTTGGCTAAATCAACTGTTACCAACGTATTAAAAGTGTTCGGTGAACGTTTGTCGACAGCCAGTAAAGCTGGATCGGGAGGAAATCGAAAGCCGGAGGGCACACCGATGACAAAAAGAATTGCCCGCTGTATAAAGCGGAACCCCAACCTCTTCGTCCGAGGTGTCGCAAAGAAGCGGGGAGTGGTGCCTTCAACCGTGGATAGACCTAAAAAACGAGCTGGACTGTCGACTTACAAGAAAGTGATGACTGCAAATCGCGACGATAAACAAAACACGTCGGCCAAAACACGATCGTGAAAGTTGTACACGATGATGCGACGAAGTTTGATTGCGTGGTACAGGACGATGCAACTTACGTCATGGCAGACTTTAAACAGCTTCCTGGACAACTGTTCCGTTCTATTTTGGCCGGATTTGGCATCTTGCCATTACGGAAAAAAGGTCATGGAGTGGTATGCTGCCAACAACGTTCAAGTGGTGCCCAAGGTCAAGAACCCTCCCAAAACGCCAGAGCCCCGCCCAATCGAACAGTATTGGGCCATCGTCAAGTGGAACCTTAAGAAGCCTCAAAAAGCTGTTGTGAGCGAGAAACAGTTCAAAGAAAACTGGCGTTCTGCGGTGATGAAGTGGACAAGGAGACTGTTCAAAATCTTATGGCAGGTGTTAACCGAAAGCTTAGCTGAATATTTCTCCTGTATTCTGTTTTAACTGGACTTGAAAAAGAAGAAGAATTTGACTTATTAATAGAAATTTTAATCAACTCATACACATTAATGTTTGACCAAATTTTGATCGGAACACCCTTTTTATGAGTGATTCTACTTTTGGTAAAGATTAGTCAAAAACGACTCAAAATTGAGTAAAACTTATGACCATGTAGAGCCTTCTTTCATTAGGGCGAATCTCATTCATTCCGACGTTTGTCACCCTCAGTGACGTGACTCTTCTGGGTGAATCAAATGGAGAGTCACGTCACTGCAGGTGAGTTGTAGCACTTCGCCAAGTGACAAACGTCATTTCGACTCTCGGAATAACTCTCTCTTTTTTACATTCTCTTTCCTGCATTTCCAGGGTTTTATGTTAAACTATTTGCAGAATATGTTAGCCAGCACTGTTGTCATTGGATCTGCACTAAAAGAACCCTCGAAAATTTAATATTGCCAATCGAAGAGAGAAACTCTCATTGTTAGATTTGCCCCATTGAAAAAAAATCTTAGAATTGTATACCATAACAAATTGATCAAGTACTGAACTAGCGTAGGGGGTAGATATACCATTTTTTTTGACGTAGGACTACGTCTTTGTTTTCTATAAGGTTCAATTTGAAATAAAAATCGCATTACGACCGTCACGAAAAGTGGTCAGGTTTTGAGCGTTAATATCTCAGTTAATTCTCAAAAAAATCTTTTACACGAATCGATCGGAAATATTTCTACGCATCAACTTCAATAGACAAAAATGTTGATTTCGGGTCACATACTATTGAACAATTCATAAATGTTAAGGCTTCTCTTAAAAAGTATACCTCTTAAAGCCTAAGGGATCATGTATAACCCCAAAAAGAAAATGACTGTATACAATCATAGACTGAATAAAAGTGTACACTGTCTTGGGAAATTTTGTTCTACATCCAATCTTCTATCTGGAACATATAAAAAAACATATGAGTTTCAAGCCTAATTGACGACCTAGAATATCCTGAAAATGGAGAAGTTCAGGAAGAAAAAATAAATGCCTTATTAATAGCATAAAACGTTGTTTTAGGATATGGTACATATGCATACGTATCATTCAGTTTCTGATGATAAACGCTAAATATTTTTATACCTTTCTGGCATGATCTAGGTTATCCAAAATGATCTTGAGTTTAGAACTTCAGATCTACAGTTGTAACAGTAGGTAATAGGGGTCTATAAGATTATGATATTTTATAACTTTCTGACCGTCTAGGTTATCCAAACCGTCCTGGCGTCCAGAACTTAAAATTTACAGTTGTAACAGTAATTTTGTAGGCAATACAAAGTTATAATAAATAATCAAACATATGCAATAAATTTTCTTGAAGGTCAACAAACATTTTAAGGCAATATGACATCCAAACTATCTTTGAGATCAAAACATAGGACCTACAGTTGCAACAAAAGCATTCTGGACTATGCAAAGCTACGGTGTGTATTGAAACATATTCATTGAATATCTTGGAAACCCACAGAAATTATGAGATAATCTTCTAGGTTATCAAAATTATCCTGGAATTCGAAACATAAAATCTACAGCTGTAACTGTAGCTTTCTGGACCAAACAAAGTAACAATATGTATTAGACCAATTTAAGTGAGACTTCTGGAAGATCAATAGATATAATTAAATATCTTGGGATGTCCTAGGTCACCAAAACTGCCCTTGAGTTCATAAGTTAGGATCGTCAGTCGTAACATTAGCTTTATAACCTATGAAAGGTGACAATATGCATTCAAACACTTTCAGTTTTGTAAGGTCACCAGTCGTTATCAGATTATCTTGGGATGTTCAAGTTCATAAAAACTGACTTGAGTTCAGAACTTAAGATATACAGTAGCAACCGTTGCCTCTGGGGCTATACAAAACTACGATAACTATTCAAACATAATCAATGAATATTCTGAAGCATCCGAAGACATCATAGGATAATTTTGTTAGTATTAGGTCATTCAAATTATAAGGTCTACAATTATAACAGTAGCTTTATGGGCTATACAAAGTTAAGTTAGTTTGTTTGGCATGAATATCCTAAGATCATCTCATAATGCCTGTTGATCTTCCAGGGCTTCCATTGAATAAGTTTGAATATATATCTGTTGCAACTGTAGATCTGAAATTCTGAAGTCGAGGACAGTTTGGACTACCTAGAATATCTAAAAAAATTTCAGCATTTCTATGTTATTGAACAACAACTTAATCAAAACACACCAAATTGGTTTAATTCAAAGAATTTTGCATTCTACAATCAGAATGACTTACGTTTAGTTGCGTAGTCCTACGTCATCATTTTGAACAACGCAATGGAGCTGTACTTTGTAGTTTTTTTTTAAATACTGCAAATCAAGTGGTTCCTGAAAAAGCATTTTGAAGATTTATTCTCAGCATACAAAAATGTTAATTTAAATTAAATTAAATTTAATAAGATGAAATCTCTGCATCCGTTGCGCAATGTTGCTTGTTGAATTTCATAAAATTATTGTCACTAAATATTTTTGAAATTTGCCATTCTATTATTTAAAAAGCTGAAATGAACGTCTGATCGTTCCATACTGAAAACCACCAGATTTAAAATGGTGACATATTTCCGAACCCATTAACAATTCAGCCCTCATTAGATATGCGATTCATTCTCGCTTTTATTATAATTTTATGCCCGATCCGTGTGCGATATGGCGAGACAGACACGAGTCACGAATGATGCGACGGATGTCTCTTGTGCCGTATACAGGGTGCGGCAGAAAATAATGCGAAAATTTGTTCTATTTCTTTCAAATCCCATTTTCAACTAATTCAAGCAATAATATCAACATTTTCGAGTGCAGTTATCTTTATAAAGTCCTTTTAATCAAATTTATTCAATGTGTCCTCCATTTTTATTAATAACAGCCTCGAGCAGACGCCGGAAGCAAGAGTATGCCTTTCTGACGTAGTCCTCCGACATTGACTGCCATGTGCGTGTTATGGTTGACTTCAGGGTTTTCACACTAGGGTGTGATATTTTGCAGGCTTGTGCTTCAATATATGCCCAAATCGAATAATCCAACGGATTAAGATCTGATCTGCTAGGGGCCACAAATCCTTCGACCAAAACTTCATGTTATCGTTCAACCATTGTTGGGTTCGATTGAACGTGTGACACGGCGCTCCATCCTGCTGCAGGACAACGTTTTGTTCCTCGGAGAAGTTGGCCTTCACCCAGGTCCTTTAACTCCAGCATCAATGAAAACAGGCGGCATTTTCAAACCGTTGGACGCCACCAAGGCAAACATCATGACACCAGCCGGATGTTTGGTTTGAAATTTGAATTTCACTATTTCCGGAACGTTCTCCATTTTCTGCGGTGAAATGAACCGGTCCGTGCGGCTGTTGGCCACAGCATCGATGCTGAAAAGCTTTTCGTCGGAGAACAGGATTATCATTTTTTCCTTCTTCAACAAGGAAAGCAATCTCTTGGAACGAATCACTCGTAGTTCCTTGACCCGGTCCGTAATCAAGTGGCGTTTCTCTCTGGCTCTGGAAGATGCATGCCGGTCTTCTCTGATGATTCTCCGCATGGATTTCTCCGAAATATTGGCTTCCTTTGCAAGTTTTCTTATGGAACGCACCGGGTTGCGAGCAATTTTTGCACGGACCGATTTGATCACGTTCGGCTTTTCGGCCTCCGCTGCTTAGGACCTGTCTGCAGGGACTTTTTTATGCGGTAAACTGTTGCCAAACGGCACCCTACCACCTTGGCCTTCTCTTTCGGCTTCTCCTGGGAGAGCAACAAACTGGTGATCACTTCTTTCGCGAACATTTTGACGAATTTGCAATAAAACAAATATAATGTTTGGATGCAGCACTTGAAAGTAAACATAAACAAATACACTTTCGACAGAAATTAGTCACTAGCTACACAAATCAACCCAATACTCAAGTTTGAACATTTTCGCATTATTTTCTGCCGCACCCTGTAGGCCAACAAGCTTATGGATTTTTATATAAACATGAGTTCCGATTTCTTTTATTGTAATTTACCAGGATTCGATTCCAGGCCTGGTCAAGATATACGGCTACAATGCTTCAATAGCGCAGTTTCAGAGTTCTGATCGGGAAGCAGTAAGTGCAGGTTTGACGAAATGCTCCACAAATGGTTTCGTCGGTGCTGTTTTACCAACAACGATGCCAGGCGGACGAAGATGATGATAGAGGTGATGTTAATTGCGAGCGTGACATCCGTAGGCGTAAATTCTATCAACTTTGCATCAAAATTGTAACGCATGGCAGCGACGCTTTGCATATGCATATGAATGAAGTGAAGTGAAATTATGCACCGCAGTTCAAAGTCATTTTATTTTACTTCTGATGGAATTCAAACCAACTAGAAAAGCTATTTGTACATGCAAATTTTCTGCGTGTATGACAATCCATCCCTCTTCAGAGACAATTTACGACAACCGTCGCATGTTTTCGTTCGATTCCATGTGGTTACAGTCGAGCGATCGTGTGCTCTTGTAAGCGCCACTGTTCTGTCTGCCAACGACAGAACAAAATAATTCAATCCTGAAGTTCCTTGAGAACAAGATGTATGCTTTCATTGTCAGTCGGGGGGATTTCTTTTTCTTGTCGTTGATAGCGACATAATGGTCGATGATGCGAAGGTTGATGGGGCAACTTTTTGCTCGCTCTGATTCGAGGCTGTAGCCCTTGGAAACACCGAGAGCTTGCGCGTAAGCAATCCATTTTCTCTGATTTCACGTCACTGATTAGCATAAAATAAGCCACTGTCTGGATTACGTCCAAGCTGAGCGTCACAGAGAATGGTCTATAGGTGCAGAAAGACGATGGGCTGATTTATGCGGGTTTTTAAATGTCATTTTTCAGCTTGCCATTCCGGAGAGCTGGTCCAACGGGATGATTCATTCCATTTGAGAATGGGTTGGACAATAAAAGACCCCGCAATGCGGTTTGATGGAGTCGAATGCTATCAAAATTCAAACATTCTTTGTGGGGAAACATTTCCCTTCAAGGCGTTCCGGAGAAAGAGAAACCGGAAGAATAATCAACTGAGCGCCATCGTGATTCAATCAATTAAGGTCAATTGGAGTTTCTTTACATCTATCTTCTCCCTCTCGAACCATTTGCTAATAATAACGATGGGCACGCGATAAAACTATTACAACATAGGCTTTAAAGAACATCATCGTTAATCTTCATGTTTCCCTTGATATTACACCGAGATCTTTTTCCACGCATAAATTTCACATGGCGGTTTCTATGAAACACTCGCTTGGTGTCGAAAAATGCCCCGGAATATTTCCATGTTATTCTGGGTGTAACGACAGCATCCGTTTGGCGGTACGGATACATAATCGAGCAAACATGAAAGAGGAGAAACCGCAGATTGCCTAATTGGAAGTTAATAACACCCCGTCCTAACGGGGGAAATTTGTCGATGCTGAGGAAGTAATAAAACTATTAAAATAAGCAGTAAAGATTACAGTTTACTTCTGCTTCAATTCGTTAATCTCGAATTGGAAGGCCATAGGGCGTTGCTTGGAGCATGCCAAATCTTCTAGCTGAGAAGCCGTTACGCACGCAATTTAGAAGATGAAATTCGTTTCTCCAGCCAAATCACGTACGCATTCGGACGTTTCCATCCAATCCAAACCCACCCAGAAAATAAAAACGTCATACAATTTACTCATCATTCTTTCGCTTGTTTCTCATCCACAGATCTGTCCCGCAATCGGTTCTGCGAACTGCCAGAAGACATCACATCGTTGGCCTTCCTCGAACGCCTACTCGTCTTTCACAACACGATACGCTCGATACCGGACACGGTCCGGGGACTGCACTCGCTCACCTATCTCGATCTACGGTAAGTTCGATTCGAATTTGATGTCTCTTTGTTATAAATGGCCTTCGTGCAATGATGTCAAGTATCAAATATCTATTTTGTATGAATTCTCGCAGTTAGGCACGTTTGTTACTCAAGATTTTCCCTTCCTACTCCTTTCTTGGCGTTTCAAGCTTTCACAATTAGCTTATTGCTTATAGCAGATAAAAATACCATCTCTCCATACTTTGGAAACATAATGTTATTTGGAAGGACTATGAGCATATTGAGCACCAGAAATGTTCAATAAAATAATAATTATTTTTGATGATCATTACTTTCAAGTTGTTTCCATGTATTTCATTTTATTACAATAAAGCTGTTTTAGCCAGAAGGTATGTATACAATGTGCAGACAATACAATGAAAAGCACATTGTAAAAAAAATGTCTACGTAATTAATAACTACCGTAAAACGGGGTGACTTCGATCATTTTTTTTTAACTATTTCTTGAAATTTCCTATGATGATTATATTTAAAATTTTGTTTTACATTTTTAAAACCAGTCCTGGTATCTGTAGTATAACACTACACAGAAATTTAAAAAAAAATTTATGTCAGATGAACTTTAAAAAAAAAATTTAATTCCCGCGACCAATTTTCAATAATGGGGTGACTTCGATAAAAATCAGTTTTATCCATTTGAAGTGCTTAAATGAATAAAAAAACACCAAATTTTTATGCAAACTGTTTGATGTAGATGTCTCCCTAATAGCACAGGGGTGGAGCATTCCTTAAAGGGAACGTTCATTAATTATGTAACGCAAAAAAGGACCATTTTCAAAACCCTCCCCCTTTGTCATGTTTTTTTATGGACCTTAAATTTTATGTACAGATTATCACAATTCCCAAAACTCCCTTCCATTAAAAGCATGACATAATTTATGAGCGACCCATCCATTGCTATTTTTTTTAGTAGTTTACCATAATATTAGACAAACAGAAATACCTCACTCATGTTGTTTTTAATTCGGTACTACACCAGTGTAAGGACGCCAACACTGCCGTGAATCGCATATCAATCCCATATGCATGGAAATCAAGAAAATATGGTACTGATATGCGATTCACGGCAGAATAAGTGCGAGTCATTAACAGCTAAGGAAACGTTCGTTAATATCATATTTTTAGGGAGAATTTTACAGATTTTTAGTTGTTAATTTTTTTAAAATCATTTTATTGCTTGAATATATGATTGTTGTTGGGCTTGGTAAAAAGTACCATAAGGAGCATTTTTTTAAAAATATTTTTTTATAGCGAAGGAAATAGAGAAATGCTAAAAACAAAATGCATTTCTGTACCCTAATAAATGCTGAATATATATGGTTCACAGCTTAAAAAATTCAGGCACTTGGAGAAGCATAATTTTAAATTGAATAAATATCGAACTTGGTAGTCGAAGTCACCCCGCTCTACGGTATGTATGACAATTGTAAAGGTTGGACGGAATTAAATTGCACCAGTTTTAAATGTCTGTGGCTGGTACATTCTACGGTGTCTCGTGTTTTAAATCGGTACCACGAACGTTTGACCATCGATCGGAAAGAAAAAGTGGCAAAAATTGATTTCCGTTTAGTGTAGTGGGTAGATCAAGCTTTCAAGAGGAATCCCAACCATACAGTTCAAGATGAGGCAAAGAAACTGAATCTAACCAAGACTTTCGTGCAAGATGCGAAAAAATCGTGAAGGACTACACAAGTACAAAGTCAAAAAGGCGCCTAATCGCGATGAACGGCAGAATACGGCAGGTAAAATACGTGCACCGAAGCTCTACACCCAGATGTTGACGAAACCACATTGCCTCGTTATGGATGATGTGACGTATGTAAAAGCAGACTTCCGGCAGCTTCCGAGGCTCCAGTTGTTCACTGCTCATCATAAATTCGATGTCCATGAGGACATTAGAAAGCAGAAGACGCCAAAGTGTGCCAACAAATTATGATTTGGCAAGCAATTTGCTCGTGTGGAAAGCGGAGCACCCCATTCGTGACAACTGGAACGGTCAATGGGCAAGTGTACCTAAAAGAATGCCTCCAAAAGCATCTACTTCTGGCCGGATTTAACCTAGTGCCATTACTCGAAAGAGGTTTTGGAGTGGTACAAGGCTAAGAAGGTCAATTTCGTGCCGAAGCATCTCAACCTCCCGAACGCACCGGAACTGCGGCCAATTGAAAAGTACTGGGCCATCAAGAAGCAGGTATTTCGGAAGCATCCTAAGGAAGTGAAATCGGTGGAAGATATGAAGAAAAAATGGATTTCCACGCAAAAAAAAAGTTGGTCCAAATGTTGTTCAGGACCTTATGGGTAGTGTATAGAAGAAGGTTCGTGTATTTGGATATGGAATTGAAATTGAATAAAACAAACATGGGAAACTACTCATAACATGTTATATTTTACTCCCTGAAAGTTTGAAGATGATTGGTGGAACGAGCGAATTTTGTCGAATATTTGTGTGTGTCGCAATTTGATTCCGTACACCCTCTAAACCGCCATTCCTTGAAACAATCATTGTAATACGGAGATAGTTCTATTACAAATCTAGCAACCCATTTCAGAATGTCTGAAGAAGCACGGCCTTCCAGAGGCTACTTTCACATACGTCATTGTAAATAATTACCGTTCTGCAATCACACTTCTGGGTTCAAAAATGAACTTTTCTAAGTTCGCATTTATGTTACAGATGTGTAATAATGATAATTGGACTGGTCTCACCATATTCTATTCGCAACATGTTTCCATTTTCAAAACGTCACAATTGGTTATAATTATCATTGTTTTTCTAAAATGACATCCCTGTAAAGGGCGATACGGTCAAAATTTGGTCAATATCAACTTGACGTATTTCTTTCAATTTTGCATTTAAAAAACCTGAACACTCCTTATTTTGAAGGTGTGTGTGTGTAGAATGTTGCTCCTATTTTGATTTTGGAATTCACTCTTCAGTTGTCAAAATGCCGTCCAAGCAAGAAGAGCAGCGTATCAAAATTTTGCTCGCGCATCGCGAAAATCCGAGCTACTCGCACGCAAAGTTGGCAAAATCGCTAAAAGTTGCCAAATCAACCGTTACAAATATAATTAAAGTGTTTGGGGAACGTTTGTCGACAGCCAGGAAGTCTGGATCGGGGGGAAATCGAAAACCGGAAGCCGCTGAGACGACAAAGAGAGTTGCCGGTAGTTTCAAGCGAAACCCTAACCTATCTCTCCGAGATGCCGCAAATAAGCTGGGTGTATCGTCTACAACCGTGCATCGAGCCAAAAAACGAGCCGGACTATCGACTTACAAGAAGGTAGTGACTCCAAATCGCGATGATAAACAAAATACGACGGCCAAAGCGCGATCCCGGAGGCTGTACACGACGATGCTGACGAAGTTTGACTGCGTGGTAATGGACGACGAAACCTACGTCAAAGCCGACTACAAGCAGCTTCCGGGACAGGAGTTTTATACGGCAAAAGGAAGGGGAAAGGTAGCAGATATTTTCAAGCACACGAAACTGTCAAAGTTCGCAAAGAAATATCTGGTTTGGCAAGCCATCTGTACCTGTGTCTTGAAAAGCAGCATTTTCATAGCTTCCGGGACTGTCAACCAAGAAATTTACGTGAAAGAGTGTTTGAATAAACGTCTGCTGCCTTTCCTGAAGAAACACGGTTGTTCCGTACTGTTTTGGCCGGATTTGGCATCTTGCCATTACGGTAAAAAGGCCATGGAGTGGTACGCCGCCAACAACGTGCAGGTGGTTCCCAAGGACAAGAACCCTCCCAACACGCCAGAGCTCCGCCCAATTGAGAAATACTGGGCTATTGTCAAGCGGAACCTAAAGAAGACCAAAAAAACTGCTAAGGACGAGCAGCAGTTCAAGGCAAACTGGCTTTCTGCGGCGAAGAAGGTGGACAAGGTGGCTGTACAAAATCTGATGGCAGGGGTCAAGCGTAAGGCCCGGCAATTCGGATTTGGAAAAGCGGAAGCCTAACTGAATATTTTTCCTGAATTTTATACTAATTGAACTTGAAAAAGAAATTTAATTTGATTTTTTAAATAAACGATTTCACCGATTAACGTTCACCGATTAACGCGTTTTCCCTTGACCAAATTTTGACCGTATCACCCTTTAATCGGACTTATTTCAAATCCACTAGAAAAAAACGCCAATAAATCGATTGCCACTGATTTCATTCTTTGCTGAGCATAGAAGTGGCTAATTTTCCCCATTTCACCCTAAATCGGTGTGTTTTTCAGTTTTTACGCCGATAACTACAATTGCCGTAATATGTTTTGCTAGAAAAGGGACATATCTTATGTGAAAAACTCTGAGTAATCGAATGGTGTTGGTTTTATGCTGTGCCTGGGTCGAGAAATGGTCCGTTTTGCCCCTTTTTACTCTGAATCCGAAACCAGTGATGCCAGATTCAAACAATACATCTATACGTACAGGCCCGAAAGGTTCCAATTATGTGCTTTATTAACTATCTTAGCTGAAAACTATTAACATTCTTAGCCGGCACCATTTGATTCCCTAATGCACTGCAGAGTTTTCAACGTACGATGTGTCCCTATGTGTGTATGTGTGTTCTATGATGTGTGAGTATGTGTGTAAAGAAATGAATAAGCTCACGTTTACCGGCAACCGCTGGACCGAATTGGACGGAACAACCGCCAAATGAAAGGAACTATCGTCCCATTGAATGTTTTTGAAATCGGTCAACTGTAAAATGCCCAAAACCTGATTGGCCACATCTGGTTATGTTCCGGGTACCCCTGGAGAAGTGGCCACATCTGGACATGATCCAGGTACCCTCGATTAAGTGGCCAGTTCTTGACAAAGATCGAAACATATCACGCACCTAAAATTGTATTAGAATTCAAAACAAAGTGCAATGTCAGTGAAATCAAGTGCCCAGAACTTTATTGACGGCTATTGCGTCCAATTCTTAATTCCTGAAATCCATGTTTTTTTCCGAAACTATGTCCAACCATATCGCCGAAACTGTTACAAAACTTATTAATAGGGTTCTATCAGACTATTATACTTTAAATTTGGCGTTTGTTGCTTCCAACTCAGTCTAGTTGTTACCAAGATAGTCGACATAGTTCCTAAAATCTAAGTTTTACGGAATGTTGTCCTACCATATCTCCAGAGCTGGTTCACTCATTCCAGAAATATTAAATAGGCTCTATGGAATCGTAATACCTTTCAATTGGTGGTCACTGCATTCAAATCAGACCGGTGGTTGCTGAAAACAAGAATTAGTTCCCAAAATCGGCAAAATCTGAGTATTTTTGGAAATTGTTTCGGCCATACCTCCAGAACCATATATCCGAATCCAAAACAATTCAACAGCATTCAATGAGACCATGATACCTCTTATTTGGCGCACAATTGGTTAATTTGCTGCTGAGAAACAAGAATTAGTTCCTAAAATCCGTGCATTCTCGGAACTTGTTCCGTCAATATCTCCGAACGGAGATATCCGATTTCAAAACCATTTTTGTTGCTGAAAAACACGGCTTACTTTATTTCGTCACCTACATACACCAACAACACAGATATTCATACACACCCACACATACTCACACACAGGCATTTCAAAAACTTGTCAAGCTGAGTCGAATGGTATATGATACTATAGCTCTAACTATAGTTGTAACTGTGTTTTTTCTTCTTTCTTCGACAAAGGGGTCCAGTTCATTAAAGCTTTTTCATTGTTGAAAAGAATTTTAACACTACTTGGCGCTAGTGAACAAGTAAATTTGTCAAAAATTCTTTATCGTTAGGTCCTGACCAAATGGTTGGTTTCAGTCTTCGACAAAGTTGTTCAGTAGGTCAAGAAGCTCTAGTGTGTGTGTAAATCTCCCGAATTTTCCTGTCTTCCATATAGTTGTTAAGTGGGCCATGGACTTTTCATTGGTGATTAATAGTTTAGCATTTCCTCGCTAAACTGTGCCAGTGCACAAGTGAGTTTTCTGTGCAGCTTGTTCTTTTTTATCCTGTGCTTATGGAAGGTACCAGTCTTCGACAATGTTGTTGAGTAGTTCAGCGCTATTAGTTTGATTGAAAGAAGTGCAGAAGTTCCTCACTACGCGATGCCTTGATCTACTGTACAACTTTGCCGAAGACAGAAACTTCTGCACTAAAATATAGCTCTAACTATAGTTGTAACTGTCTTTTTTCAGCTATAAAATGTTATGGTATCCACTCAACCATGATCATTTAATCTTCTGGAAGTTCAACCAATACTATGAGATAATCTGTGATGTTTTATATCATCCAAACTGTGCTGGAGTACCGAACCTAAAATCTACAGTTGTAACTCTAGCTTTTTCGGCTATACAAAATTAATATGTATATTCAACCGTGTTCAAAAAATCTTCTCAAAGATCAAAAGATATAATGCAATGATCTGGGTGGTTCCAGGTCGTCCAAACTGTTTTTGAATTCAGAATTTAGGGTCTACAGGTATGGGTATGGTTGAAAACATATTTTAACTTTTTATAGCGGAAAAAGCTACAGTTACAATTATAGATCCTAAGTTCACCACTCCAGAACAGGTTGGATGACTCAGAACATCCATGATTATCTCATAATGTCTATTGCCCTTCCATAAGATCCAATGAACATAGTTGAATACATATCGTACATTTGTAAATCTAGAAAACCTACAGTTTCATTTGTAGATCCAAAGTTATGAACTAATGAACAGTCTGGTATAACCCAGAATATCCCAGAATTAATCATAATGCCAGTCGATTGCCAGTCAAGCTAGTGCATTCGTTCATGCCTTGACCTACTCCGCATGGGGATGCTTGGCAAAAGATTGTGTGCCTTTTTCGAAATACTATCTCACAATGCCCTCCGCTCAATTTCAAACTACTTCTATTCAATTTTCACCGCCTGCCGTGCGCTAACGGAACTATCAATACTTTCTCTTAACAACTTTGTTCTAGCAAAAAATTGCTGTCTACTCTTAGAGCCACATGGTGATGAGAAATTATTTCCTTCTCAAAACAACTTCGTGTTTTGTTGTAAAACATTCAAGTTACAACATTTCAATATTTTAGAGTGAGAGAATAACGGGTGTATCCTTCGTCAAAGTTATCTTATGTTATCATTTACAAAAAGTCAATATTTGACACATTGATAAGAAGACATAAACCTTACAAATGGACAGGATCCCAAAATATAGCATAGTCCGGAAAATCACTTAGCACTTATTGTTTAAGTAATTTCTAAACTATTTCCAAAGGTATTTTACTGATCAACTCTGCTGAACACTGAAACGTTGTATACCAGAATACCAACGAACAGCATAGTCAAAAAACGTACAAGCACACTAGCGCCACGTAGCGATAACATTCTGCCTACTGGTCACCAGGTATATCTTAGTCATGAAACCCTCTTGTACAGTAGCGTCACGTAGTGAAAACATCGTGAATTACTGGTCACAAATCAAAAGATGTTGACCTACTAAATAGCCTTGCTGAAGACTGAAGCCTTGCATTTGCCACGGATCTAGCATATTCTAAAAAAAAGAACAAAAATACTTACGCCGCGTAGTGGACAGATTCGGAACTGATAGTCACCAATGAAAAGGTCTTGAACTAGGGAACAACTTCATCGAAAACATAAACCTTTTTAATGGTCGAAATGACAAGTTACAGTTTGGACAGGAAACTCAATTGTATGCCAGCGCCGCGTAGCGGAAATATTGTGAACTGCTGTTCATCAATGAAAAGGTCTTGTTCCACTGAAAAACTTATCCTAAGAACTTATCGTGTAAGGTCAGGATACCAGGGTATGGCATCTTCACGAAACACATTAGCACACTAGCGCCGCTTAGCGATAAAATTTTGAACAGTTAGTCACAATTTAAAACGTCTTGACCCACTAAACAAACATTGTCGAAGACAGAAACATTCTATTTGGTCAGCATACCAAGATATACCAATATTTCTGAAAATAATGAAAATAATTAGCACACCAGCTGAAGAGATTTTTTCCATAGCTGCTTTTTACTAGCATTCTAAAATCTAACACAACTGTGAGCCATGCTTTCGAGCTACTCAAAACTAAATAATTCAAACTTCCTAGAAGACTGGATATTTCGTCTTGACGAACAATAACTTTCCCACGCCAAACCTCCCGCTGTCGTAGATTTATTCTAATCAACTTATTCCAATGAATAGACTGACTGTTTGTCTTCAATTATCAATCAGTCCTATTCATTCGGCATGCGACTTGTTCTCACATGGATAAACGACGGATAGCAAAAATGTGCTAACGAGACCCTCGCTGCTAGCACAAATTAATTAACTGTAATTAATTGCCTCCGACCTAATTCCGTTGCCTTCTACACAAATCCCTCTCCACAGAAACAATCAACTGTCGGTGCTTCCACGCGAAATTTGCTTCCTCCCGCTGCAAGTGCTACTCCTGTCGAACAATCGGCTCGTGACGCTACCGGACGAGCTCGGCCGGATGGAGGAACTGACCGAGCTCGATGCCGCCTGCAACCAAATTACACACCTTCCTCCCCGGATGGGCGACTTGCGGAACCTCCGGTCGCTTACCCTACGCAACAATCAGCTCGTCTATCTGCTCTCGGGATCTCACCTGCCTGCAGTTGGTGTTTCTGGACATTAGCAGCAACAAGATTGCCACCCTGCCGGTGGAGCTTCGACTGATGAGTTCGCTGGTCGACTTGGAACTGTCGAACAACCCACTTACCTCACCACCGGCTAGTGTAAGTTGATGTTTCTGCTTGCCTCGAAGTTCGAAAATCTGACTTTTTTCCTTCTAATTACAGCTTTGCGTTCGAGGTTTGGTACACGTGTTCAAATACCTGGAAACAGCGGCAGCCAAAGAGGAGAAGTCCAAATGTGGTCTGGATGGTCATGCGACCCTGCGGCGCTCGGCTTTGACGGCGAAAAATTCATCCGGAAGCCTACTGGACGGTACCCGAAATCGACGGGCCCATGTCGACTCCGGTTACAGCACTAGCGACGGTGGATTCGATGGTAAGCGTTGGTCCCAGGACGATCCGCACGATTACGGCACCTGTTCACCCAAGTGGTCACCCATTCCAATGCACACTGGTTTCGCTGGCAAACCACCACCAGCATCAACGACGGCACTGCATCCTCCCTCGGCCGGTTCCGGTTATTCTAATCTGTTATCATCTGCAGGTGGAAATGGTCTTTCAGGTCTGCTGGGCAGTGAGTACCACGGCGGCGGTGGTGGAACGCTGGAGGAAGAATTTCGCAAGGGTTGTGCTCTGCTGGATCAGCAGGAGCGGAAAAAGCTGGCAAATAATAACAGGTTTGAATGTTTTTTTTTTGTCCTGATTCTTTGGATTCAATTTCATTTATCTTCTTCTAGTAACGACATTTCTCCGGAAGGTGATCTTACGCCGGATAGCATGAAGGCTGACGAGAAGATGCGATCGCTAGGAAATATTCAAACTTACAGGTTTGTCAAAATACCATTGCCCAATAAACACATTAAAACCCTTCTCTCAACCCTTCAGGGAATACAAGGAAGCACTTCGTCAGCAGCGCAACCAGATTGACATCTACCGACCCAAAGAGCAACAGCAAGTCCAAACGCCGGACAGTGGTGGATCCACTGGCGATTCCCTCTCAGCAACTTCTCACCATACAATAAATCCCAAGCCACAACCCCATCGCCATCCGTATACAGTAGTAGCAACCAAAGCTCCCCCCTTTCTCCCCACCACAGCAACATTCACAAACTGAACCAAATCAACGCCAATAGCAATCACAACAATAACAGCAACAACAACAACACCAACAACAATAATAATAATGGTTTCAATCCAGCCGCCCCCAGTTCTAGTCCTCTGCTGTCGCCCAACAGAATCATTGTGGCGCCGTTTGAAGAGTCCAACAGCAGCACGAGTTCTACGCCGAACAAACGACCGGTCCAGAAGGTGATTCCTTCACGCAATATTACCTCAACATATCAAACCAGCCAATCGCCGACGCACCTCAACGGAAATCATGCGACCTCGGTTAGTAACGGGAAAATACCCATCCCCAATGGGACCCCAGTGAAGACGGCCGTTTCCAACAGCAGCTGTGCGGAGTACGCCTACGTGAAGCCCAACAGCCCATGCAAGGCATCCAGTGGCATCCTGACGCATAACAATGTTCCTTCTTCGATACCGAAACCGACGGTGAACGGTGGCAGTTCTCCTTCGGCGAAT
Source organism: Aedes japonicus (assembly GCA_034211315.2). Classification (NCBI taxonomy): domain Eukaryota; kingdom Metazoa; phylum Arthropoda; class Insecta; order Diptera; family Culicidae; genus Aedes; species Aedes japonicus. The sequence goes on from JASCZW010001495.1 coordinate 54,212, forward strand.
GGGAATCAGAAACCCCTCACGGCAACCGTTGGCTACGTCAACAATGCCAAGCCGGGACAGAAAACGAATAAGTAAGTACCTACCCTACGGGAGTGGTTGGTAAGCTGGAAGGTTCGATAGCATTTGTTTTTATTTCTATTTTCGTAGAACTGTCTCTTGGAATCGGGATGTACCGACGGATAAGTTGAGCTTTACGATGCGGCGGGAATTCGACAAGCAGAAGGAGGAAACCGAACTGATCGATCAGCTGCGGCAGGTAGGTTATTCTGGAAGTTGTGTCGCTCGGCAGTGTGGTATTATATTTTCCTATATTTTGCAGATCATCGAAGCGCGTTTGAAAATGACTCTGCCGGAGGACATTGCACCGGCGTTAACGGATGGTGTCGTGCTGTGCCATCTAGCGAACCACGTTCGGCCCCGCTCGGTTGGCAGTATTCATGTGCCGTCGCCCGCTGTGGTAAGATTTGTTTTTCAATAATTACTATGTTTTCAACTCTGTCGAGCTCTGTACCAGCGCATTTGAGTTGGTTCCACGATGTGGGAAACTCGTGGATCATAGACAATGAAAATAGGTAGATTATGTTATTTAGGATGATCTTAACCTTCTTTAGGTGTCGGGGGCAATATGACCCGGAATGGATTTTAAAAATGCTACACCTTTCTTATATAAAAGCATCTAGACCTTTGAATTTTCTTGACATTTCCTAAATCATAAAGTTACGTTTCTGCATCGAACCCAACTTTTTTTTTTACATTTCTGAAGGGCTGTCAAAAAAAAAAGTACGAATAAGGTGTCTCGGGTCATATAAATAATTTCAAACTCAGATTGTGGCAACTATTTAAGACTAAATTTTAAATTCTTTGCAGTCAAAATGCTTATTAGAGTCCCAATTTTTTGGTTCTGGTGATTACTGCCCTTTTTGACCCGATTGGCCAGGAATCTGTTCCGTAAAAGGGCATGTTTGCCACTATCCGCGAGGCGGCGACAGATTCAAATTTTCATCGTACCGTGCTTTTCGACGGCTCAAACTTTATTATTTTCCATGAATAGTCTACTTCTAGCCTTGAAACGGGCCAATGTTGGCTATTCTAGAACAATTCGGATGCCACGGGGAACCTTTTAGGAAGGGATAAATACAGATTTTCGCAAAAACGTGCCTTTCGACGGCTCAAACTTAAACTACGTATATGTTTGGATTTACCTGAATGTGTTTGTTATGACTGTTTTTTTCTTCTGCGTGTGGTTTTTAAACTACCCGCTAACAGCCAGGTAGTCATCATCATATCATGGCATATTCGGATGCCTAGCTGGTGGTAACATCTTGTAGATGGTCAACTATGTAGTTCGACGAACTTTGTTCGATCTGAGCGTTCTACGGAGTTCAAACTAAGCACGGTTGCCAGCCATAATGCGCATTTGTATTTCTCTGCTGGTGTCGTTATCGCCGGTCATCAATGAGCCTAGATACTCAAATTCATCTACCTCCTCGATTTCATCACCGTCGATCTGAACTCGTGCTAGGAGGCTAACATTGTCTTCTCGTGAGCCTCTTCCCTTCATGTATTTTGTTTTCAACGCATTAGCCACAAGCCCAACCTTACTAGTTTCAGCTTTGATGTGCGTTTTCGCTATCCATCGCGTTGCCGCAACCCTCTTCGAGATTCGAAGTTACTCGAGAGTTGTTCTGAGACTCGGACGACACACATCACTCGATGCATCGTTGCTTTGACCAACCGCATCCGTTATTCTGGAAATCCATAATCGCACATGATCTTCTATTGCTGGTCTCTATCGATTTTTTCGTTAGCTAATTGCCGATATTATCAGCGTTTATTGAGTTCTTCCGATCACGTATATGAACTGGATGGATTCTCAGAAGCAGATAATTTCTCATCTCCATACGAAGCGCTAGGAGTGGACGGTAATTTATTGCTAGAACGAATAGACATGAAGAGAAAGTGTATTGATAGTTCCGTATAGGGCAACGGCAGGCTTTGAAATTAAAAGATACAAGTTTGAAAACGAGCGGAGGGCATTGAACGGTAGTATCCGAATCAGGCGAAAGAGGTGCATGCTAAAAATAAACCCAACAGCGGGAGATAATTTCTCACCCGTGTTAGGCAGTATTGGGAGAGGGACAAATCGCTAGAACCAGAAAAAAGCAATAGGTAGTATAAGAGCCCAATCGGTTGCATAACTTTTTACCAGTGAAGGGGATTTCCCCCCTTGCTTACCCTGCATTGGGTAGTATGGTAAAAGGTTATGTGCCTGATCGGATACTACCGTTCAATGCCCTCCGCTCGTTTTCAAACTTGTAGCTTTAAATTTCAAAGCCTGCCGTTGCCCTATACGGAACTATCAATACACTTTCTCTTCATGTCTATTCGTTCTAGCAATAAATCACCGTCCACTCCTAGCGCTTCGTATGGAGATGAGAAATTATCTGCTTCTGACAAACTTCATCAAAGATCGTTACTTCCGCGCATGGGAGAATACATAAAACAACAATCAAAGTGGCTGGATTCATTGAAAATAGAAGAATGGAAGAACATAACAAACCGCTTACCTTTTCCTAATCCTTCTCCCCTCCCATGGTGTTCGTAGTGTTAGTAGTCTGCATAGTCCAGTTCGTCATTACCACTCCCTAACCCTCGGCTTTGGATTGACTTGCTCCACCAAATGCTGCAATATGAAAATGAAAAATGAAAGAAGTTGAACTCATGTAAAAGTGTTGTAAACCCTTCTTGGGAGTTTTCTAGTTTTTATATGAAGTGTCTGAATTTTTTTAGGTCCCTAGATAAATTTAACCTTTTTAGAATTCTCTTCTTTTATCCGTTACTTTTTTGAAGGTATTTTTCCTGGAGTTACTTCCGACTTCTCCCTGAACAATTTCCGTCCATTCCGGATATCTACCAACCCTTTTTGGATTTCATGACTTCTCCAAAATCCACATTTCTCTTGTTTTCCTTGCGGCAAATTCTACTGATTTATACCTGAATCAGGGTGGCCACAGACTAGGGAAAATCGGGAAATGCAGGAAAAATGCTGGAATCCGAAATTATCGGGAAATATGCGGGAAAAAGTCGGGAATTTCAAAATCCATCGGGAATTTTTGTCATATGGCAGGAACCATACTCACACTTTTTTCAAATTGATAATTTGTGTAAAATCTGTGTTCATTTCCGGTAAACTCCAGTAAGCATGTGTGTTAGCTATCATAATAGTGTAACAGTTGTTTGTTAATTCGACCAAGATTTTTCATTTGGGCCTAACTGACAAACGTAAACAATGGCTTTTTCTGCGAATATCTCGTCATTAAAAACTCGTCTATTCAATCCACCATGGTCATTTCGAAGAAGAAGAGTTCACCTATCCGATAAAATTGGAGGCTACCATGGGTAGCCTTTGTACCACGAGAAATTTACGGAAGAAGCCATTGTTAACGTTTGTCAGTTAGGCTCTGATTGAAAATCTTTGTCGAATCATACAATTCGTTGTGCCATTGCCAAGTTATCCATCGCGCACTTGCCATTGCTAAAAGTTAAAAAATGTTATTTTCTATTCAACTTGAACACATCAATGGCAGAAACTGAATGAATGATGACTCAATGATTCAAGGTTCAACAAATGCGTAGGGTAGACTGCTGTATTATTTTCATTAGCGCGAAATAGTGGATTCCCACTGAGAAAATGTCAGGATCGTGGGCCTGACCGTTGGGCTCTGAACAAAAGGTTCAAGCAACGACTGTAGATCTTTTTACTGAGGTTTTTTTTTAAAGAAGCAACTCAACAAATCTCCAATTTACTCTTTAACGCGTTACGGCACCTGCACTAATCCTGATGTTATGACATAGTTCACATAGCTGAAGAGCGTCTGGAATTGTGTATGGAACGTTGACGAAGTGAAAGAAGAATTTGAGCAGCTGCCGTCTTCAAAGACGTTGCTTGCCGGATTCCAGAAAATAGAACTGCGTTGGAAAAATCTTGGCTGGGACTGATTGGCCATTCCTATTAGAGCTGCCAAATTTGACAACCTTTGTTAAAAAGATGCTGATCCTATCGCACGGAAATGCGACGTTGCAGGGATAATTAATGATTTTTTTCAAGTAATTCCTAAGTAATCTGCCCATATAAGTGTGCCATATTTAAATTGCTTGACCATCAACCCAATTGTAAACTTGACAGAGCTCGTCTTTGTAGATGCATAAATCTAAAGTTGTGCACCCTGTATCTGCGTCATACATAATTTGAATTTCACATCCAGTATTATAGTCGTAGCTAGTTTATACTCGAAAGCCTCGAATGTTTTACGGTAGACATTCAAGCTCGAACAGAACACTTCAAATTTGTTGTAGAAAATTTTAAATCTAATTACTTTGGAATCATCTTGTACATTGCCTAGTCAACTTATTACTACATTAAATCTGACAGTTTGACTGGCATTCCATTTTTCCCTAACCAATAAAAACAAATGGTTGGTGTCATCTATTAGCTTATTGCTACTTGATATCCTAACATCCATTTTACATAGGTAAATGAGATGAAGTCGAATGTCTGTTCTTGGCTTTACTATTTTTCTTCGATATTTATGCTTCTGGACCCTCGAAAGATCAATGACAAAAAATTGTTCTCGTTAGCAAAATGGGAGACTAAACCAGGTAACGCAATACGCAAGAAGCCCGATTGGAAGCTGATATCCGTCATTTTGTCTAATTGAAACAAGTCAGAAGCATTCAAGATTGAACAATTTCCTCAAAAACTTCCAAAATATCTATTAATCCAAAAATGTGACAATGTTCACTCATTTTCCCAGTCGGGAATATTAGACACAAATGCAGGAAAAAAGCGGGAAAAATGCGGGAATTTTAAAATTCAGATTGTGTGGCCACCCTGCTGAATCTTTCTTTTAGTTTCTATCACAAGTTTTTTTAAAATTATTTTCATGACTCATACTGGAGGTTTCCAACATGTTAACTGCTCTTTTGTAAGATCTTTTCTAACGATTTCGAAAGTTCAAAAATGACTGAAAAGCTTTATCAGGCCTTTTTATGATTTGGCTTTGATAGTCCCCTAGTAGTTTGTTTAATTTCTCTCTGAAGATCTGTTGGCTGTCTTCTAGAGACAAATTGTAAATTTGTAGATTTTTCACTAGAAATATGTTCCTTTTGTCGAAAATTTCTTCCGTTTCCTTTCCACAGATTCTGAAGCATTTCTCTGAAAGGTATGTTTTCTTTCAGAAAGAAAGTCTTATCGATAGTTTTATTCATTTAGCAATCGTTCTACTAATATGCTCAAAAAAGTTTTTTTAAATAGTGTTTTTTTTAAAGTGAATGCTATACTATTTATTCAGCTGTATAGAATTCTGTTAGTTATTTTAAATGGCATTATAACAGGGTTCATGGTAAAATTTACCGTTCAAATTACCTGCACTTACATGGACCTGACCGTAGTAGAGGTGGCCATTTAATTTACCAGGAGCCTCGCCTCACCTGAAGTGACAATTTTCTCCTCGGTAGTGACAGCGACTCGCATCGTCTCACACGACGCCCAGAATAAGATCATCTATTTCACATCACTTCTAACAGCTTCTCATCGTATTTTTAGCCGAAACTCACCATGGCTCGGTGCCGCCGGAATGTGGACAACTTTCTCGATGCCTGTCGCAGGATTGGTGTAGATGAGGTGAGTTTCCCTATACTTTCTGTTCAGTAGTTTGAAAAATGTGTGCAATTTCTTGATTTCTCAAGGTAGAGGTAGAAATTGACGGGAAGATGATTATTTTTAGTTGCTCTATGTACCCTATCTCTATATGGTTTTGATTTTCTTAGTGTGTATCTTCTATAACTTTTCCTCGGATTAGTCCTATCTCTATCAAACGAATTGGATTTAACTGATTTCTTCTAGGAAGCACAAAACTTGTTTTTCAAAAACTCTTTTATAACCGTGGTAGGCTCTAGAACTAACATCACCCAAAGACTAACACACTATTTAATACTACTCTAGAGAGTTGTGTCGGTATACAATCTAATAGGACTTCAACTCAGAAAATTATATACCACATTGTACATGCAATCGAAACGCTATGCATTAGAAATAGGGATGGCTTTTTATTCACATTCTGTGTACCTTTCATTCGATTACGTATACGTTGTACATACATAGTTTTCAAAGAGGAAGGTTCTCTGTCTCTCTTCATTTGTGTATTGTATAGTTATAACTAGTCATTTGCCTAGGGCCTAAGCAGAAACTCGTTCTGAACATGCGGAACTAACTCTCTCTCCTGTTGTTATTGGTGTTGGTTGCAGGAGTTGATATGCTCCTGTCAGGACATCGTGCCACCATCCCCACCACCACCACCATCATCCTCAGAAGATCTGGAACAACCGCCAACCGAACCGGAAGTGGACCTGGTCCAGCCTCCGAACGCACCGGCAATGTTTCGTACCGTCATTGCTCTGCTGAATCGGGCCGAGCTTATAGCCCACGGCCCGGTGCATCGTCCCACATCTCCCCCTCCACCTCCACCGCCATCTTTCACGATCAACAACAGCAGCAACAACAACAACAACATCAACAACACTGGTCAAGCAATCACACTCACTGCAGCCAACACCAATACCACAACAACAGCAGAGGCAGAAAGAGACCCAGACGAGGAACCGAATGGTAACTACCACCGAGCTTCCTCGAATCCTTTGCATTGCTTTGCTAACAATCACATGCAACGTAACACTTCCACCCCGAACACCAAAGGCGCTAAAACACTGCTAGAGTATCACTTTGATCATGAAGAAGAGGCACTGGTGGCCGAGCGGGAAGATGTTATGAGAGTTCAGGCTAGACTTAGGGCTGTTAGTGCTAGTGAGAGTGAGGTTCATCGATACGTTACGGCTTCGGCGGTTGGAGCATGCGGCGGCGGAGGAGTAGGAGATGGAAGAAATGTTCCAGCCTCGCTGGATCTCAGCACCGGGAACGACGGGATGGGAGGGCGTAGGAAGCGCAAATTTCCCAGCACCAAATTCAGCAACGGCAAAAGACAAGAGCAAGCTGGGGGTAGTTTAAACGAGATTGTCGAAGAGTGCGAATACGATAGCGATATAGGAAAATTCCGATGCCGTCAGGGAGATGAATATGATGATTCAGAGTCCAGCATGAACTCGCTGGACGAAGAAACGGCATTCACGCCAACGAATGCCAATCAGGGCATAAACGATCTGAACAGCACCCCGATCGGTGTCGGGCCGGAGCTTTCGAAGGATGTACTAGATTTCAACATCAACTCGGCAGAGAACGATCCGACCGAGGCGGGAAGGAAGATTGTCAGCAAGAGGATCGAATTTTGGGAAAGTAATGCAGGCAGCGGCGACAAGATTGTCAACAGTTCGCTGAGAAGAAGTGTTAGCGAGGAGGACAATGAATGCAAGGACGGGAAGCAGTGGAACCGGAAGTCGGACCATCCGACCGTTTCCACGATTCTTTGTTTGGGAACGTTCATTTTTACGATCGTTTATTTGTACTTGTATCCATTGTCGAATTATTAGGCAGTCAGGAGAAGGTGGAACCCTCCATCTTCATTTTTAATTTGTTATAGCTTTTATCAGATTTTTTTTATATTTTGTTGATCCTTAAGAAAACAGAGAAGATTTCTTATTTTTTTTCGAAATTGTCAGTACAATTAATTTAGTTGATTACGTACTTAAATTATCAACTTATTTCTTAGTTTTAAAGGCGATTTTAGTTGTATACAAAAAAAAAGCGAAAGTGAACTGATTTACTTTGAGTTTTGATTCGATAGGCAACGTGATTGTTTGTGGAGTGTTCATATCGATAAAAATGAGTCTTAATCAAAGACATAAAAAAGCTGCGATTTTTCATTCCTTTCATAGCGATCGGAAAAGAACTGTTAAAATCGTGGGATATTTCACTTGTATTGGCTTTAAATTGGTAAGTTTCTCGTACTGAATTCTTTTAATTGGCTGGTAAACGCTAAAGCAGATCATTCCATACAAAACAAAAAGTATATACAAATCTTAAGTATTAGGTAACTTGTATAAGAAATCAAAACCTTCATAAACCACTCCCATCACCCACATTCCATTTAACTTGGCCGGAGTAAATCATTTCACTGAGCACTACGTGTTTCGCCCCCACAAATCCATTCCGAGGCTTAGGTTTTGCCAAACAGCTTACATTTCGTTTTATGAGTGTGATTTTATTTGCTTTATTCAATAATAATTCTTCACGCTTATGTTCTTAAGAAGGTACCTTTTATAAAAAAAAACGGATAATCTCATTTTTAAATATCATACCATTGTATTTATTTCACCATTTTTTAAATAATTTTAAACATTATAAAATCGTTAAACATAAAACTGTAGAGTAAAGAAAAAACACATGAAAAATATAATCAAAATTACGAGTTACTTGAAACCGATTTAATACTTAGGAAAAAAAACATTAAAGCAGAGCAGAAAACATGCAATCATGAAAACATGAACAAAATCACAAGATTACACAATATGACTCTAACAAAGATGAAAAGATAAAGCAAACAAACAAAACGCGAGAACAAGTTAAGGAAAGCAGTTGCCTTATTTTATGTGAAACACTACCACTAAACGGTGTCAGCACAATTCCCTTCCCTCTCAGATTCGATCGTCAAACGATTATTTTTCGGGAGCGGAAATACACATGCTACCCACTAACTACATACAAAACATGAAATAACCCGTGATTGGTACTAATAGGTAGACTTGTAGACGAATTTAAATTTACAACTCAGACACCATCGCAACCAGCTAGGTACTACTATGCAGTGAATAGAACTCTATTTTGTTAGGATCGTTTTGAAAACAACCACTGGGTAGATGAGAAAACAAACACAAACGAAACATAAAATCTCACTAACTTGCTGTCAAGTCGATGTATCTCTATCTCACTCTCTAGTTTTTAGAGCAGCTTTTACTGTAGTCTGTAGGGTCGAAGAAGGAAAGCGCTTTGGCTCTGTTCATATTCTGTCCCGGCAGCAGAATGCAATCTCTTTTGAAGAAACGATCATCTGATCTAGTCAAAACCAATTGAACACAAACAACGAGAGTATTTATTTTTCAGCTATTGCTTTTTCTTCTAATTGATTGAGAGATATTTCCCAACTGAAATGATTTTAAACAAAGCTTCGTCAAATAAGTCAAATTCGGTGGAAATAAATCAGGCTTTATTTATTACTGCTGTTTCGGAACCAATGATCGATTTTATTGAAGTGTCTCTCCCATATTAAAAAGTCTCCTATGCTCTCAAATTAATCGGCACTGGTTTCGCGAGATTTTAACGTCATTGTGATAGTCTACACAGATATATATCCAATTTAAAATCTCTTGAGTGCTTTTATTCAGATACTTATTCACTTGGCAATAATGTGCTGATTATTTTGAGTGTATGTTAGTTGATAGTTAAGTTAACGTGTGCATTTTGTACTTTTACTTTTACTTACTCTTATCCATTTCAATTATAAAAAAGAGATCATAAACTAAGATTTTTTTAATGATATAAGGTAAACAAGAAAGATATGAGATTAACAAAAGAGAAAGGGGTCCTCCTACAGCTTGGTAAAGGCGCAGTTAGGAAGCAACACTGTGCTTCCCGGTATGGTTTAGGATTTTTTTTCATAAACGACAATAGGGATCGTACTTTTTACACAATCATACTAATGTAAAAATGGCTCTGACATCGAAGGCTCACGGTTAATAACTGTGAATGTGCATTAAGAACAGTAAGTTTAGCGCAAGCAGTAAGCTTATTGTGAAAGCAATAAGCTTCAAATGCTAAAAAAGCAGAGAGAATTGAAATTTATTTATTTATTTATATTTTGATTTTTTGCCGAATTAAAATTTAATGAATTCGAAAGTTTTCATAAAACTCAGCAGTTCAGCAATTGAACGTTTAAAATTAAACGTTATGCTTCCACGTTATTCGTATCTCATTGCAAGGTTTATTTTTGTCATAACTTTATTTCGAAGCCTGCTGAGAGGCGCTCCAAATGGAATATGTCGCGTGACTTTTTTTTAATCGAAAGTCGGTGTAAGAAACACAGGAATCGTAGTAAGCATTTGGCGCGATCGAACGTGTTTAATTTTCGTTGTCAGTTTTTTCTTTCAACATCTTTAAATATCCTTCAATATTCATAACTTTAAAAATCAGACCAGTTGTTGTTCGCACTTCAAAATGTAAAGCCGCCACCACAAGCAAGACGCACAATTCACCGGTGAGGCCAAGAAGCCTCATCGCTGTTGGTCGGGAACTGTGGCACTGTGTGAAATTCGTCGTTACTAGAAATCGGTAGCTTTGCTAATCCGCAAGCTTCCGTTTCTGGTTCTTAATATTGCGCAGGATTTCGGCACTGTTGGCAGGGCGGCAAGCGAAGCATACCCGAAGGATTTTTCGGCCAGCCACAGCCAAGGAGATCGTGCCTGGCTGAGAATCGAACAACCGGAAAACGATGAAAGGCCCTCTGCAATGTGAAACATCTGCACGGATTGGCTGGGATCGTTTCTATATAATTTCTATGGTACTGATAATCATACACATAATTCTATGCCATATACTTCAAACATAAATTACACTTATATCCACAAACCCCATTAAATTTGAGCTAGGTCATGTCACTTGCTTATGGTTTTCCCTACCCAACCTTCCAGCTCCTTGTCCGGTATGCGTGCGGCGGTGAGTCGCTGGTTTCTCGTTAAGTTGATCATCATCATCCTTCCCGTTTTCTCGCATCGGAGAAGATGACCGTGGCCGGTAATGGGAGTTTTCATGTTTATCTACCCTGACCTATGATTGGACGGACCCTCATTTCCGACTAGTTGTCTATAAGCAGTGGAATAAGTAATGGAGTTTGCGGTTCAATATTACAAGCCATGGTATCTACATGTAAGGTTAACACGACCGCAATTGATGACTATTGGAATCAAACTGCGCGATTGCTGGTCAGTTTATACCTTTGGTATACCAGCTATCGTTCATATAGTATTGAAAAATTAATCATGTCCTTGTTCAAATCGGCCAGTTACCATAAAAGGCTCAAGAGGCAAGAGGATTGGAAAAGGTATATGCATTTTATACTAATTCCAACGAATAACTTTATAAAGCTTTACTTTTTCAACAGACATTGAGACTTAATTACCCGCAAGCCATCACAAAGGCTACATATTGCGATCTTCTGAACTGGTTTCTAGTATCATTAGATCCATTACAAGCATTCGTGGTTTGCCCAAAAAGCATTAGAAACCATTGTATGCCGATGGTAAGCAGCTGCTAGCAAAAGAAGCGGTTGAAATTGAAAACTTTTTCTACATTTTTGCTGAAGACATCAACTCTCTATCTCAAAATCCTGAAAAAAAATTATCCCATTTTTAGGGGGATTGATCACAAAAATAATGCCATCAAAATACGAAGCATGTCATATCCATCAACTTTGCCAAAGACGCCATCCTATCTCCACTATTTGGGGAGTTATAAATTGAGAGCGTTACAATCGACTTTTTACCAGTGTGCGTTGTATGGGTTTGAGCAAAGTGAACTTATTACTCGTTTTGTAACAAACCACGGATATTTTCGATCTTTGTACGTGCCGTACCATTTGTCGTGTTATCGCTTCTCGAATGCTGTTCAATTCCATTTTGTGCTAATGTGCTACCTAATACCACAGAGAACAGACATCCAAGCCGAAGTGCCCTGCGTGTGTAAATTTCGGTAACTGACATTTTTAAATTACAGCTTGTTTCCTTTAGTTTTGGTGAATGGTATGTTGATGGCGCCACCAGTGCGCCTCGATATTTCATTTTCGTTGTAAATTTAAGTTTGGTGAAACCTAGACTAGGCGGCGATGAAGTTTCAACGTTTTGCTTTTAAAAATTTACACAGTAAATTGAGAAAGACTGTTTGAGCACCGTCCAATATTTCTCAATTGGGCGGAATTGAGGGCAATTGAGTGGATTGATGTCCTTTTTCAAGAAATCCAACCCGTTGTCTCGATGCCACTGTAGTACGTCTCCGCTGTAGTGGCAGCTTGCCAGATCAGACAAAAACTTCACAGGTTCATTGTGAGCTTTAATTTACGGAAGAATAATGTCGTTTTCGGTTTTAAACCTGGGTTAGGTCTGATTCTGACTTGCAATTACCGATCGAAGACGGATCCAAAATCGAATCAGTATGATGGTATTAGTGCATAACATAAACAAACATAAACATTTTATTTTGACAGTTCATGTTTGTGTTGTTGGTGAATCCAGGTTGGACCTCGAAAAAAGTTGTGAGCAAACCTCATCGATGTTGGGTCTGATCCAGAGCGGATCCAGATTCGACCCGATTGAATAAAAATAAACGTATTGACAGCTGTTAGGACGGACAATCCTGCTTGTTCATTTTGGAATCCATTATCTTATTTGTCACAAAAACCTGGGTTTTTTGTCGGCAGCAGCAAATAGCTTGCTTTCTTGCGAATTTATCGGCAAAAATGAATTGGTACATGCCAGGGACATCACTCCGCCAGTGGCTTTATAGAACTTACTCCGGGTTTCGTTGTCCTCGAGGATGCATCGTTCGTACTTCGTAAGAACCACATAGTACAACTTTCGGGTACGACTTTTGCTCACTCGATTCTGCTTCAGTGTCCTGCTTGTTTCTGGCCCAAAAAGATCGCAGGCGAATCACTCTAACAGTGTTTTGGCTTTTCTTGGTGATATCATAATCCGACAGCACTGGGTTTGCCCTAATCGTCCGCAACGCTTTCAACTGCAACTTGCGATCTTTACCGCCCAAACACAATGATAACGGAAACGGAACGGAAAACGGCAATTTTGACAGTTGCTGCAAATGACTTCGATATGTCCAATTAGAAGCGGCTTGGATCTAGCCTGTTTTCTTTCCGACCAACAGTCATACTCAGACCGGGCTTTGCCGTTTTCCGTTGCCGTTATTATTGTGTTTGGGCCATTAGTTTTACTACGACGCTTGCTATGATCCGATATGATATCTTAGCATGCTTCTCACGAAAATGTTTGAGAACAATGCATACGGTCGATTTTGCTAATTTTAACGACTTTGCGACTTTTCAACCTGACCCTATCGGATGTCCAAAATTAATTTTCGGTTCGCTGCCTCCATCAAGTATTACTTCTATGAAACAAAATAATTTTCGACGAATCAGAGAGACATTTCAAAACAAAATACTGTCAAAACTTCCAGATTCGACCACTAGGAGCGCTGCAGTAAAATGAACAGCGCGTCCAGATATTAAATGACTCAAACTTTACCACTTATTGTTTCTTTTTTTTGCAACAGATGATGATGATGATGTGAACCAATGAGGTCTATACAGGGGGAGAAGAAGTGGTTAAGTTGTATAAGTGTAATGCAAAATACTGTCATTGTGTTCGTGAGATGATGCACAGCCCGTTTTTTGTCAACATGTGTGACGTAAATCTCCAAAAACAATTTACAAAAGCAGCAAATGACAACGTGGAATGTTTATTTTCGGTAATTGGTAGTCGGTTCAAAAGGTTTCAGCTGGAAAATACAGTTTTGTGCTCTAAAAGAATGCGGACAAAAACTTAACTTGCTTTGTTATCGTTCGTTTGTTTTCGGAGTTTTACGTCACTACACAAAATCATGGATTGTTTACACATTTTTCGTATGAATTTTTCTGTATGAAGGGTCAAAAACGTATAGTGGGCCTGTTAGCAGATACTCTTACGAGCAACCCAAAATTACAGGAGTCAAGAGAAAATCTCCTTCCAGAAACAAGTTTGCAGAAAAAACACCAAAACTGAGCCCTAGTCTAGTTGAAAGTCCCACTAAATGGGGAGAAGAGCTCGCATTTTATTCACGAAATGTTAACAATAGGAAGTTGACAATCCCACTCTTCCTATCCAAATCACTTCAATCGGGTGCTCTAATGGTCCCTAACTTTATTCAAACACATGGTCTTTAATAAATATATGAATAATTCAGAGAAATTAATATGATTTTGAACCTTGAATTGAGAACCTTGATTTTGAAAACCTTACCTTGAAGCTTGTGTTGGAAAATTTGGCTGAAAGTAAAATTGGTTAGGGTTTATACCGTTCCCGACTTACTGCTTCGTCCTCCCTTTGATGTAGGTCCAGATTGTCGTCTCGGTGTTTCTGCTTTTGAAGAGCTGACTTAAGGTGAATTGCTGCTTCATGTATTTTTTCCTACCTTTTATTTCTCTCTCTCTCTTTCTCTTTCTCGCAAAACTTACACGGCGGGACACTTTAACTCAAATTTGAATCGTTTTTGACTGACTCACTTATTTGTTGACTTGTCAATCCCAGTCACATTTACTCATAAATGAGTGACTCCACTTTTGACAAAAGTAAGTCAAAAACGATTCAAAATTGAGTCAAATGGTCGGCAGACGAGATGTATAAATTTTAAATAGCGAGGTACACGGCAGGTGTACCTCGCTATTTCAAATTTATACATCTCGTCTGTTTGTGAATGATCATCGAATCGAAATCCATCAGAATGCCTTCAGCATGTTTGCATACAAACTGATGTGGTGAAATATTAAATATCTAGTACAGATTCTGAGTTATACCATTTCGAAATTCTGAGATAATGGCTGCCGTCAAGAATGCTTCAGCGTAAGCCCTTAAGCAGCGAATATACATATGGCAACGAGAGATAGGAGAAAAGCATTAGTAATTGCTTAAAAACTGCGAGCCATGCCCAAGTTACAATATTTGTTTTATAAACGTTCTGTAGGCCGTGAGCTAGACTTGTAGTGTGCTTTATAACCACAATAAAACTAGAAATGCTACTTGTGATGTTCTTAGTGAGTTCGCTAAGGGAAACAACAAATATGGCGGCTCATAAGACGAAAAACAATATTTAATTTTACTTGCGTAGCTACGCGTGGCAAATAGTAACATTGACTTCTCGGAATAAGTCGATCGAGTAGATTTTCATATGATGCTGTGTTTCAAGTGAACGGAATAAGACCCTGATTAAAATTAGGGAGCATCACGATGTATATATTATTACCAATATTAACACCAGCTCTGTCTCCCTTCGCCTACTTCGATTTTCTCCGTTGAGACTACTTACGATACAGTCCAGCCTGAGATCGAAAGCAATAATTCCCGATTGCCTAGGATGAAGGTTTCTGAAGTCCAATTATTCAACACTCGATGAAACAAGCAATAGGTATGGATTCAAAAAGTAATTCTGCTTTTATTGGAAACTCCAGGTTGGAATTGAATTATCAGACATTGTGGTTTCATCGGATCATCACGGAAAATATAATGAGATACCTAATGGAGGTCCGCCACTATCTAGATTATCAAGAGGTTACACCTGATTTTCACATAATTTCGAATCCCGTGATAGATTGCGAAAAATTCTAATGATGTTGGAGAAAACTCCCTTTATGTTGTTTCCTTAATTTCGACAGCACGACAGCCAAACGCAAATGTTTGTACTAATAAGAAGTTCTGTGTGGTTTTTGTAAAACCTTTATTTTATAACTGTGAAATATTGAACACACAATGACTGTCTCCTGAAAATCTAAAAATATGAACGCTGATCTCATTTGCAGAATAAATTTAAATAATTTCGCACAAAAGCACATGATAATTTAACAATCTCGATCTATGTTCTCTTTTTAAATATCTAAGTTTTAAATTTCTAAATCTTTTTAAATATTTTAATTTTAAATACTTTCAAGATCATTTATGCCGTATTTCCAACTATTCATTTTTAATCGACTCACTTTACCACGATCCACGTGAATACCAATACAGATCTCTGAACAATGGATTATAATCCCCGAACAATAGCATTAAGGCAAGAGCACCAAAAGCACGTTCATTCCATAATCAAACAATGAAAACAAAGCATGTGTTAACTTACTGTACTTATTGATTCGCGAATTGAAATTTGTTTAACCCATCGCACATTATCATAACAAAGCAAGAACTTTCATAGAGTAGGTTATTTATTATACTAAAACAAAGGAAAACCATATTAAAGTAAACACTACTTAGCAGCCGGTGGCCTCAATGAATGATTTTTGCGCTACAGCTGTGCACTACTTCACTGTGGCACTTTAATCCAATACTATCACATATTTAGGTAAGGCTATTATAGATTTCGCCTATTTTACACGGGAAGCTTACTGGAAAAGAGACTTTCGAATGATTTGTTGGGCTGCATTTGACTCGCAAATGCAGCATTGTAGGAACACACTGAAGTATGAAATGAAACGATTGGACTGTTTATGCCTGCAGCTGCACTTATTTTCATTTTGAAATAAGAACGACTAGTAGCGAGCTTTAGTTTAGAAAGGCGAAAGGAAAAGCGCACTAGCTAGAAAGCTTCTCAACGTGTATTTAATCGCTCGTTTTAAGCAGACTGAATTTCCACCTCAGCACGAACGGTGTACGATTGTGTACCATTCACAATCGTACACAGTTCTATTTTAATCCGTGCAGTTCCAAAAATATATACCTAGTTAGCGAGAGGCAATTTTTAATCGTTAAAACTTACTACCGCAATTAGATTCACATTACATTCAAAAACTGAAGCCAAAAACCGTAAGCGTAAATTCACACGATTTCAAACACAGCAAAACAAAAAACCACCAAAAAATTACACCAGACAATAGAGGGCTATCACACCAATAAGCTTTGTACTTAATGTTAAGGCTGCCTGAACATTCATTTCATGTAACACGATACGTAAGTAACTTCTAATTTTCGGATGTTAAGTTATAATAATTACAAATAATAATTTCACGGTTCATCTAAATTTTGTATTCCAAAAATTCCACACCCGTAATAAACATAATTTGATGTGCTTCAACTAATCCGAACTATAAAAAAAGTTAATAAATTGATTGAAAACTTCTACAGAGAGCTTGTGTTACTTTCCGCTCGCACAAACCCTGCAGCAATTTTCGAACCAATAATAATAATCTGTTATTTCCCCCCTCGCCCCGCATCCCAATTTCTATTCCGCAGAATCTCCTGTGCTGTGCCGCTGACGTACTGGAAGGCCGTGCCATAGTCCAGGTGGCGATAACCGTGGTAGAGCTGATGAAGTTCCACAATCCAGCCGCTCACGTGCGATCGCCGACGCGCAGTTTCTACGCAAGCGGAGGTAACAGTCCGTCAAACACCACCACCAGTAGTAGCAGCAGCAGCGGTGGACCAAAGAGTGCAGCCTCGTCGCCCATATCGTCGACCACCTGACCCCCTTCGATGATGGGGGAGATTGGCCTGGCGGACAAACCCAGCGGTGAGCTGGTTCTGTCCGCGCATCAACCCCAGAGCAATGGCCCGGGCGGTAAAACGATGGACGACGAAGTCTGGCGGATTTAGGACCGGACTACGGAGGAGCCGGTAATCGAAAAAGGTGCTCGTCGGAAGGTGTTGTAAGTTAGTCTGTTTTTTCTCTCTCTCGATTGTACGCGAACTTTTAAGAGGCGCGTGCGCACTGTATGTGACATAGGTTATCCCAAAAATTAGGTCGTTTAGGTTATTTGATCTTTCAATTTTGAGGGAAGAATCAGGACATTGAAATTTAGCGATAGACTTTTGAAAGACTTTAGGTTTTCTTATATGTACATAGGGAAGGACAGTCGATGATGTCGGGACGAAAATGGGGAACTATGAAATTTGCTTCCACTTACCCGCATGAATCGAGGGTTTTAGTTCAATGTATTCTATGGGGAGTGTGTGTGTGTACAGGTTAATTGTAAAACATGACTTAGTGGAATCGTAAATGGTTCGGAACAAGATGAAGAAAGGGTAATTTTATTATGCATATTAATCTTATTCTATTTATTACATTCGCGAAATGAGAAGCTTGTCGAATCAGTTGGGTGACTTGAGTGGGTTGCTAATTTTTCTATTCGAGGCAAGGCGTTGATTTAGGAGGACCACTGGAAAGGCATTGGCGTTGTTAGATATAATAGACTTTGGTCTTTAGTCTTTCGTGTGAAGAAAAACTCTGTCTACACCAATATGAGCAAGGTAGTTTATGCTGCCAATTGACACAAACTTGTCCAATAACATAACCTAACATAATTGTACCATATTAGGATCTATAAAAAGAACCATAACTCAGGTCAATCTGTCTCGTGATTTTCAGAGGTACTTCTTGTTCGTCAAACATATTGAAAAAAAAGCACTGGTGGCCAGCTTTTGATCTTAATTTATGCCAAATTTGTATCAGTCAAAATTAAATAGGTCACGGAAAAATATACCAAAACTATGATCACCAGTATTCGAAACGTTTCAGATAAAAAAAAGCTATGCAAGAAAACTGGAAAGCAAATATTATTGACTAAAATGCGCTTTCAAAGACCAGAAGGAATATTTAATTTCTCTGTAAGCGGGTAGCTTGTCGCAAGTTTTGCTACTGAATTTGGTAAGAGTGCCAAGATTTGTCAAATATGCTGACCGACTTGTTGATGACGATCTGACTCAACCTTCTTTATGGTGAACTATGGCAGCTGCTGCTTGTGGTAGAGATTGTCAGATGCTATTTTTGAAAAGGGGCTGCTACTGGTCGGAAAATAGATATTCAAAGTTATTTGCTGATGACTAGTGACTGAGGATAAGTGGAGATGTAGATTCGTCAAAAGATTCGTGATATACCCAGTTAACTATCTGTGGTTTTATCAGGCAACATTTCTGGATTCAGGCTACTCTGGAGGCAATTTAGAACTACTCTGGAACAGGAAAATCAATCGTTAACGTCTTTATGCTTTTTCGTTAACGTTCTGTATGGAAATTCGTATGATAGACGCTAACGAAACTGCTCCAATCGGCCGGAAATTGGCGACTCGCTAAAGTAGCTGGTTAGCCTAGTTGAAGCAGCAATCAGGACCCCTCCGCCACGTGTTTTGTGACTATTCAGCGGGGATTGATCAGTTATGTAGATATTGTATAATGATCCGAAAAGTTACGACGAATGGATCCTATCGTCCAGCCACGTTGCCGTCATTACAATCATATCATATTCTTCCTCCGAGACTCAGAAAGAACGCGTCGATTTTGGTCCTCAACCGACGAACGTTCTGATAGTATACCCGCAATTCATTTAAAGGACGATCCAGAGAGCTGGAAATCAAAGCGGATTCAGGTATCGAAACTTCCAAATCAAAATTATACTTGCCTGAGGTTGCAGGCCAGAAGCTCTCTACCGTCATCAGCCGCAGGTCCGGGACAGTGAAGACGGCAGATGTCAGCAGAAAGCACGACTGGGCTGGGCGGTTCAGGGGCTTCCTTGGTGCCTGTTTCGAGGTGTCCCGGCTCGGAGAGTTTATCGTCGATAGATGAGTTGTTGTCGAAAGTGGAATCAGTTGGGTTGACGTAATTTATTAGTTTTTTGCCAAATCAACGAACTCGGAATTGCAATCCAGAGGGTCATGAAGTCTTCATCAGTTATGAGTGCGTTCAAACGGGAGAGATATAATCAAAACTTCACCGGTGGGACTGCAGCCGAGATGGAGGGAACGGAGAGATCACTCAAATCAATTGTCTCTGTCCCTTTTGTGGCTGGCGCGTTGAAATCGGGTCGATCCTCCTGACGGCGTTTCGCATTCAGTCCAGGCAAAATTGGAGTAGCCCTTATGGATGTTGAATGGCGGCGTTGTGGTGTTACAGAAAACTGTCCACCTTTCTGCTTAGCTCGGCCACAACATCATGCAGCTTCTGAACCTATACAGGCAGAAATTACGAGCGCAGGTGATTTCGTTTGATGGTGTTGCTCAGCGATGTAGCGACGAAAAGAAGAACGGCCTGTCAATTCTTCACGACACGAATGACAGATGAACAGAATCTTCCCAGATAATAACGGTTTCTTCATATTCCGAATGTTCAGACCACAACACTGCTGGTTAATGTGGAAATACACTTCGCAAAATACTTTGACCTTGAGGTAAAGCTCCACAGAAACATGATATGGATGGAACAGATTCAGTAGATTTTTGGAGGTTGATTTTATTAAACTGTTGCACAGATCAACAGTTATTTCCAAAAGATTTAACAAATTATTATCTAGCGTGACGAGCAAAACTTTCAATACAAAGAAAAATCGATTTACACACGAATATTTTACTTTAAAAAGGGACGGATCGTACACCACATTCAGGTATTCAGCTTCTGATCCAAAAAATTAAAAAATCATCCACCTGACTATTTACAACACTGTTTTACGTAAAACTGAGTTACGACCTGTTTCTGGAAGCATCTAAGAACTATTCTGGAAGCCGTAATAATAATCTTGAAAGTATTCCAAAACTACTTTGGATGGATCTTAGAACAATCCTGTAAGCTTCCCAATACATATGTGGTGCATCTGAGACTACTTTTGAAGCATTCACGTATTTCTCTGGAAGCATATTCCATCCTGAAAGCACTTCAAAACGACTGTTGAAGACTGCTAGAACTTCAGAAATTGAAGAACATGGAGTAATCGCAGGACTACACTGGAATGATCTCAGAACTACTCTGGAAGAATCCCATGTCAGGAGAATTCTCCCTTTCTCTCTCTCGATCGTGCAAATCATCGATCAAGTCATTATGTGGTAAATGTTTGTACACCACAATTTCCGGGCCGCTCGCTCTTGAAATACAAAGTGTGCAGCTTAGCGCATTTGTTTATGAATATGATATGAGGTTATTTCCCTGCGTATTTTGCTCAATTGCAGTTTGAAAATTATATCGTGGCGAACAACCGCCTATATGAACTTGGTGAAGTATAATTTGTGAGGCATGAAAAACCACAGGCCACTATTAAAGCGTTCTAGAATTTCTTTGGAAGTATGCCAGAACCATTCTGGAATCATCGCAAAACTTTGTTGAAAGTGTCCCGAAACTATACTGGAAGCTTTTCAGAAAAATAAAAATCCTGAAAGTATCCCAGAACTATTATGGAAGCAACTCAGAATCATCCTGGTGGCTTCCCAGAACTGTTCTGAATGCATTTTATAACATTAATGGATACCCCTAGTAGCAAACTTGTTGCCATTCAGTTGAGATAACAAAAATATGACTTACTAAGTCATAATCAAGTTACTTCAACTAATTATGATCGTGGTGTGCTTCTTGGGACGTTCCCGGCCACTCTGAAAACCTTCCAAAACTACTCTGCAATCATCCCAGAACCATTCTGGAATCATCTAAAAAACGACTTGGAAAGTATCTCGGAACTATTTTGGAAGCATTTTAAAACAGTAAATATCCGGAAAGCATTCAGGAACTATTCTTAAGCACCCCATAACTACTCTAAAATTATCCCAGAACAGCTCTGTGAGCATTTATGGACCTTTCTGGAAGCTTACTTACTTACTTACTCCAACGTCCTACTAGGACCGCACCTGCGTCATGGTATTTCTCTTTAAAACTCGGTTGAGGGCTGCTTGTCTCCAGTTCCTCGATTGCCCTACACTTCCAAGATCTTGCTCCACTTGGTTTAACCACCTCGCTGCGCTCCTCTGCGTCTTGTACCGGTCGGATTCGAGCCAAACACCATTTTTACGGGGTTGTTGTCCGACATTCTTACAACATGTCCCGCCCATTGTACCCTTCCAGCTTTAGCGACTGTCTGAATACCGTGTTGGCAATAGAGCTGCGCCTACTAGTCCTTCATCCTTCTCCTCCATACGCCGTTTTCACGGAAACCGCCAAAGATGGTCCTAAGCACGCGTCGTTCGAAAACTCCAAGTGCTTGCAGGTCCTCTTCGAGCATTGTCCACGTCTCATGCCCGTGGAGAACTACCGGTCTTATCAGCGATTTTTCCATAGTACAGGGGTGAGGGGTGAAGTTTACCAGACCTCAATGTTTTGTGGAGTCCATCGTAATCACGTAATTCATGGACCCTGGAAGCACTCTATATAAATTTCAAAACTACTTTGGAAGTTTTCCAGAACAATCCTGGAAGTTTCTAAGAACTATTTTGGTTGCCTTCCTGAACAATTTTCAATGCATTCAATGAAATTCCAGGAAGTACCTCAAATTGTAGATGCATCCGAACTACCTTGGAAGTATCTTAAAACTACTCTGGAAACATCCAAGAAACAATCCAGGAGGTGTTTAAGATTTGGTTTCTCCCTTAGCTCAGTCGGTAAAGGCGCGGAGGTGGATGGAGGTGGCTGTGTTCGATTCTCGGTCTGGTCTAGGATTTTTTCCTTAAGACAAATTTCTCGACTCCCTGGGCATAGGTTATGATTGTACTTGCAACACAGTCATACTAATGCAAAAACGGTGCCTGCCCTAGTAGCACACTTGTTGCTAATTAGTCAAACTAACTGCAATGTGACTCAATTAAGTCACAACCAATTATGACAGAAATGTGTTGCTTTGGTGACATCGAAAGCTCTCAATTAATAAGAACACTTAGTTGAGAGCAAGCAATAAGCTTCAAACGCTAAGAAAGGATTTAGATTTGAGTGCATCCCAGGACATTTCCGAATGGGTTTTTCAGCCCTACAGTGGAAGCATTTCAAAACTTCTCGGAAGGCTTTCGAAAACTTTTTTGGAAGCTTCCCGGAACTGCTCTGGAAGGGTCCCAGAAATTCTCTGGAAACATTCCAGATAATTTTTAATAGCTTCCCAGAGATACACTAGAATCATCCCAGAACGACTTTGGAAGCATTCCAGAACCATTCTATTGATTCAAAATTTTGACCATCGGTAAAGTTGCCCTTTTGCATATGTTTTTGTGGGACAAATGAATCATGGGTGCTTGACGCTGTTGTCACAAATGAATGCGTTGAAGTCATGTTCATCGGATAAACACTCAGCAGTGTTTTATTCAGGTCTTAGGTCAATTCCAGTGAATTTGAAAATCAAGGTCATACTTACTAAAACAATATGATGTCCGTTGATGTTTTCCCAATACTTCATCCGTTTTTTTAGACACTTTGGATACTAATATAATTTGTTTCTGAATCAAAATTTGTATATTATTCAAAAACTCTAATAACGGGAAGGTTTTCAGAAAAACGTAATGTCATATTTTACAGGGTGTCTCACAATAGGTGTCACTGAAAAATGGAATTACAGCCAAACAGCCAACCAAATCATAAAATTAATTTTTCATTTGAAATATACCTTTTATAAAAATAAATCATATTAATTCAATTTGAATCTCTCGCCCTTTTTCTTGATAGCTTTGCTTTGTACGCAACGCTTTGTATACCCTTTGCAGCTGCCACGCACGATTTCTTGAGGAATTTGTTTCCAAATATCAACCAAATGTTTCTTGAATCGATCGAAAGTAAGCCCTTTCGTAGGGTCTATATGTTGAAGCATAAAGGGTGTCCACGATGAAATTGCCACACACAAAATTGATTCGCAAAATTCGAGTTTTCATCCGATTGCCACCAAATTTTCAGGGATTGAGAAATAACTATTAAACTTCATTATACCATTTTACTCGTATTTTATTTACAGTCCATACGCAAATGCCCGCACCTTGGCCTTAACCCCGGCCATAAGATTCTGCACAACCAGTGAATCAACCGTTTTTTGCATGTAAACCCATACTTTCTTCAGTACCTCGACTGTCTTCACTACCTTAGGTCGTTTAAGAAGGTGCTGCTTCATAATCGCCCAGTACTTCTCGATGGGGCGGAGCTTTTGGAGGCACTCTTTTATGTACACCTGTCCGTTCATCGTGCCCTGGGTCACGAAAGGTGCACTCCGCTTCCCGCACGTGCAGATGGCTTGCCAAACCAGGAATTTCTTCGCAAATTTGGACATCTTCTGAGTGCGGACATGCTCCGGAACGCTGAACTTATCCTTGGCCGTGAAAAACAGGTTGCCGGGGATCTGTTTGAAGTCGGCCTTCGCATATGTTTGGTCGTCCATGATGCAGCATTCAACTTTCGTCAGCATGTTGAGGTACAACTTCCTGGCACGGGTTTTGGCGGATTTGTTCTGCTTCTCGTCGCGATTAGGGGCCTTTTGTACCTTGAACGTTCGAAGCTCAGCCTTAGTTTTGGCCTTCTGGACAAAACTTCGGCTTAGGTGCAGCTTCTTAGCCACATCCCGAACGGAGGCGTTCGGATTTCGGTTGAAGGCCCCAACTACGCGGTTGTGATTTTTGGTGTTGTACGGAATACTTTTTCCTTCACTTCTGGGCTTCCGATTGGTGGTCAACCGTTCCTCGAACCGCTTAATCACTTGCGACACCGTAGAATTCGCGATTCCCAACGTTTTAGCGATGGAACGATGCGAGAAATCCTTGTCCTCGTGATGAATGCGCAAGATTTTATCACGCACGAGCTGTTCTTTCGACTCCATTTCCGCGAGTTTTGATCACAGGACTTTAAAACTGGCAGGATGTAAATAATGCACTATGAACTAAATCCACCCAAATTTTCATTAAATTCTACCCAACGGTTAAAAAGTTAGAGCAATTTCATAGTGTGGCAATTTCATCGTGGACACCCTTTAGATGATGCATCTTACGCTGATCAAAAGGAACATTGAATTTTCTGCGTTATCTAATGCACATAAAGGGAACTATGGATTTGGCAGAAAATAATAGGTCATTTCATGTAAAAATAAGTCAGATAACGCCTGTATCTAGTCTGTTGCATGAAAGATTGCAAACATTGTTGTATGGTGCCTGAGAGATTGTAATCAAGTTCGCTGTTTACGCCTCCTTTGGCTTGGTATTAAACGAGGGGGAATTTTACGCGCCTGTTAAAATTCATTATTTTTTTCTGTGTAGAGTTTAACATCACAGATTTGACACCTTATAGTGGTTTATTTACATGGGCTCCAAATTTAAAATCAGATTTTTTCGCAATAGTTCGGGATTTTTTTTAGTATTTTGCAAAATGACGTCACTGGGGAACGTGTGGTTTATCCTGATGAATGGAATTCAGTTTTGACAGGTATTCGTGGTTTGTTTGTTTTCGAATTCAAACAGATGAACTTCCCTCAAATAAACAAACCACGGACACCTGTCAAAAGAAATTCATCCGATTCATTTTGCGAGGTTATGTTAGGTTGGTTTAAAACTCAATATCGACTAGAAATGAATGCCAAATGTTCACGAATAATTAAGTCTGCCCGTTTTCATATCAAGTTTTGAGAATGCATAAACTTAAATTCATCCATACACTCGTCTATGTCCTATCTATAGTTCTTGTTTAAACTCATGACAGGATTTTTCTCGTGGTTTACTAATTTGCGTGGAACAACTTGACCAGAAGTTCAATTTTCTTTGTGTAACATGGTACAATTATGGGTGAAATGATAAACACATTAAAAAAATAAAACTGCTAACTCATTTCAACATTGTGTGGATCACCTGTGCTACCATGGGAATGAGGGTTGAGCGTCTTTATACCAGAATCAATTGGAATTATCACAATGCACTTAAAAGCTCTTCATAGGATTCCGTAAAAAGTTTCGACCAAAATTGAAAGATAAGCTTTCTTGTTGTACAAAACACTCCACTCTGCCGATATTTTCACCAATTTCTAGCTGCTTATTAAACTTTCCATAACTGGGACATTCCAGGTTTGCCTGGTCTACAAATCTTGAATTGTCAACAGAATTTTGAAAACTTGTTGAAAGCACTGTGTTTCAAAAGTTTCACCTAAATGTGTAGTGTAGTGATCGTTTAACTGACTCTCAACCAAGAATGTTAGATGTACTCCCGCATTGTTAATTGAAGGGCCTTAGAAATCAAGGTAGTAAATATTTGAACACTCTGAGTCAACCAATAAAAAAATTGCTCGTTTTTAATGCTCCGTACAATTTGTATACGATCGAAAAACATACAAACTTTGAAGCTCAAGTTGAAAGTTCACTCACTTTCACCCTCTTTGAATTCTGAGCCCCCCAATTGAGAGCTTTCGACACCAAAACCACGTAGCTCCCCCTTTCGGCTTGGTAATGACTTTTTATAATTCCGGGCAAAGAAACAAACTTGTAGCATAAGTTCATTTTGTTTGTGTTTTAGGAATCAAATACAGGGTATCTCACAATCAGTGTCACTAAAACAAAATGGGATTACAGTAAAACAAATCAACCAAATAATAACATTCATTTTCGCCCTTTTTCTTGATTACTTTGCGCAAACGCTTTGTAAACCCATCGCAGCACGATTTCCTGAGGAGTTTGGTCCCAAATATTAACCAAATGTTTCTTAAATCGATCTAAAGTAAGCCCTTCGTAGGGCCTATATGTTGAAGCATATATCCCCAAACAAAGTAGTCAAGTGGGTTAAGATTCGATGAAGATGCAGGTCATTCTTCGCTTGTGATGAAATCGAGCCAATTTTCCGCGCATCACGCTTGTGTATTCCCATATAGCGTTGAAGCATGAGGAAACAGATGGTTAGGTGATGGTTGATTTTTAGGTTACGTACTATGAAAAGAAGAGGAAGTATCCCATATTATGATTTTCGATACATTTTGATAGCGTTCTACAGCTAGTTTATCTCTTGGAATATTGGCAAGACTTTTGCCATACACACGATCATTTACTTGATTATGGCTGTCCTAGAGGAGGAAGAGCTATTCATCCGAAAATAAAATCTCGCAGTCACCGTGCCGAACCAGAAGATTTTTACTTCTTTGGACCTTGGCTTGCTTTAGACGCTCTGTCAACCCGTGAACCCGTTGTTTATTGTACGGCTTGCATTCCAGATTATGTCTGAGCAGCCTGTTCATTGAAACAGGGGTAATTTGGAATTGTTTGCTCAATTTGCGGCCAGATACGGCCGGATTACGTCTTATTCGGTCCCTCACACATTTGATCTTTTTCTTTGTTCTGGCAGTTCGACTAGCACCTTCTTTGTGTTGAATATGGATATTTCCAGTTTTCTTAAACCGTTTCAAGGTACGAACAACAAAACGCTTTCTCACTCCGAACTGCTTAAGGCTATAGAATATCTGACACGGTCTAAGCTTTGCAAATGTAATTTTTAAACTTGCTCCCGGACGGCTTCCATGGTAGTTGATAAATATAAACAAACGGAATCGCTTATTTCTCTTCAGCGATATGCTGTCAAAGGAATGTACTCAAAACGGGTATAATCAATTCCGCTGTTAAAATTACCCAGTTGATATAAACCCAGGCTGAAAAAAGGTGACACCTATTGTGAGACACACTGTACATAATGTTTGCCAGAAAATTAAATAAAAAGGGTAATACGTGTGTCTGGAGTTTTTACCTTATTGAGGAGAGCTGTTTATCTATTCATGATTAGGACCAAAACAAAACTACAGAGTAAAACTACGCGATTGCGGGAACTCATTCAATATTCAGTTTGGTTGGTTTGTTCTTGTGGAAAAATATATTTCAACTCCTTGCCCGAAATAATAGACTTTTTTTTTTACAGTGGCGGTACGTTAGGGATTATTTAGTTAAACAAGTTGGAAGTCAAGGTTTTTTTTAAGAATCAGAGGCTGATCAAAAAAGCATTGATTATCGTTTTTTATCAAGAAGAAATGGGTCACGCAGTTGACCATCAGGACTAGACGCCACTGCTTCCATGCGGTTAAAAAAGGAATAGATTAGCTAGTCTCTCATTGTTTGTTTCATTTAATTTTTTTTTCTTGAGAAGATATAAACTCATCAGCCTAAACGTCATATTAAGAGAAGACGGCTGAAAATCCTAGTCATTCACATGTAACCATCTCTTTTTGGTGTTGTGAATAGAATTAAACGAATAGGAATACCTTACAAGCCCACGTAGCGAATTTACAATACTCATTGTAATGAAACAGAAAACTACATTTTAAAAATACATATATGCATAATACCCACACATCTACAAATTACAATTCACACAGGTGTTATGTATTATATGTATTATAAATGTTATGTATTATAATAACCGGAAACGAAAAATAATCCGAACCGAACTGCTAAACAATTGAAACTGGAAATGCGGGCACGATACAAGAGTAAAAGACTATAGTATTTTTGCGAAGGCGATTTAAAATTAAACATATTCGATTACAAACGATTAACGTAGGGTGGGTTTCAGAAATATTGATCGATCTCGATTTTTAACTGTAGCGTCGATTTTGTAGTACCGTTTTTTACACACTCACAATGCGTAACTCTGAACAAGCATACTGTCAGCAAAACTAGTTATTATAAAACTAAATAAACAATACACACAAAACCGTGGAAAGGCCAAACAAACCGTCGTATGCGTAGGATGAAGAAGGGTGTATTTTCGTGGGAACTAAGTAGGGTTTTTAACCATATTGAATCGATATCAAAAGAAACGTGCTATGGCAATATGTAGAGGTGTTGAATGTTCTGTTCGATAAACCCTTAGTTTACCAAATTACTGAGCAGTGGAAGGTGTAATTCTCAAAGCAATAGTCGACAGCTGCAGCTACTTGCATGTATCCATATAATAGTTAAGTCGTTTATTCAGTGAAACCCAAACATCGAAGTGATAAAAACTCCTATTTGTTTGATTAGATGGAAAACAACACTCACTATCGCCAGTAGATAGTCCAGTTTGTTTGTATTAAATTATTACGAGCAAGATTAAGGTTATTAGTTGTGAAAAGTAATACTCAAACTGCATTTGGTTCGTTGCATGTTTTGCACAAAATTCAGAAATTAATACCATGTCGAAACTGAAACAGATGAACAAAGTGTTAAGTACCTAGTTTTTCCCCTTTTGTTATGTGTTAAACATAATTAGCAAGCATGCATTCTAGTACAGCATAAGAGAATAATTTATGCCAAATGTAGTAACTGATATCCTCCAGAATAAAAAAAAAGAAACAAACTACACGTAATGGATCACGTTTCAAACCAGTTGTCATTTCTATGCAATCAAAGCATATGGATATAAAAAAATAAAACAAGTCAATGTTAAAATTTGACCACTCTCAGAAACACGTAAAATTCCAAATAAATATCTTATAAAAAATCAAGCAAGGCAATTTTTGGGTAGTTTTATTATTTGACCGTGTATATGATGACCGTTCCTATTACTATATGCAAACAATCATTTTGGCTCAATCACAATTTCACAGAGAAACTATGGTTTTGAGAAGCTCGATTCCTGGTGAGTGAGCTTTTTAGTGGAATACCTGTAAGGGAACGTCCATTAATTACGTCACGCAAAAATTGACTTTTTATAACCCCCCCTCCCCCCCTTGTCACGTTTTTTGTATGGACCTTCAAATTTTTTTGTATGGATTGTCACTGCGTGACATAATTAATGGACCTTCCCTAACTAGAAAATGAGAAGAAAAATGAGTAATTTCCATATAATTCCAACTATCTTTATTGCTTACCTGCTCAAGCCAGCCATCGAATTGAAGAAATCCACCACCGCATTTAGGAAAGACGTAGAAATGCCTACAATAAAAGGTTGGATAGGATTAAGATACGGACACCCACCCCTACCAATATCGTCAGGAAAATGAAAGCAGAATTCATCAAGGACAGCACCAATCGCCTATTCAACTTGACCGGAAGACTTTGGAGTGCTATTCTCTACACTTGAAGTTAGCCAAGAAGTATCCCGTAAAATTCCTAAGCTAAGGTAGCAGAGGAATGTGAATCGAATAGGAAACGAACGGTCCTCGATAGGAAACTCAACAGGCTGAGAATAGAACCCTCACAGACACGGACAACGCATCACACACACACCATCACCACATCGCCGGTGGTCCACTCCATTGTGGGACTGGTTGTCAACCGATCGACGACCGCATTCACGGAAGAACTACTGTCTCACCACAACAAGGGATTAGGATACGCGGTTACAACCAAGCCCGACGTGGAGCAGACCATCATCGACGGGGAGACAGCAATTATACACACACTTTCGACAACTTTCAAAACACAGCCAGGACCGTCACTTCAAAAATTATCAAGGACGGACAGAAACAAAGCCACAACAACGAGAAGGAAATTCGAATCGTTAGAGAACTAAAGTCAAAGTCTGTTTTTTACCCAAAATTAGACAACGGCAACAGAGGCGTCATCATAGACAAGGAAGACTACGACAGGAATATGGTTTCATAGATCAGTAATGGACCTTACAGGTAGCTTCGAATGGTGAAACGCGTGGCTAAAACATTAAAGGAATGTAACTCAGTACTAAGGGATGCAGCAGTCCGTCCTCGCGAACTAAATCCCATCCTTCCCAAAATTAAAGGCCTCCCAAAAGTCCACAAACCCGGAAATGAAATGAGGGAGATTGTTTCATCTGCAGAATCTCCAGCGCATAAATTAGAAAAATGATCATAAGGTAGTTCCTAAAAGGTATTGGCTAAAAGGTATTTCTGAGTAATTGCCAGTGAAGTAATGGTATTTTTCGACCTCACGACCCTTTTCCCTAGGATACCCATCAAGGAAGCGATTAACTTTCTAGAAGACTAGCTTTTAAAACAAGGAGATGATACAGTATGGAAACAAAAGTTGCGGATGTACCTTAAGCTGTCTCAACTTTGCATGGAAGAGAACTACTTCACTTTCAGAGGTTCATTCTATAAATAACTAAAAGAAGCCCCCATGGGAAGCCCTCTGTCCCCATTCCTCTGTGAACTGTTTATGGCGAATCTAGAAACAATCCTAAAAGAAAAAGGATTACTTTTAACTCGTGGGGGAGTTGGTGGTTGACGACATCTTCGCCGTGGTGAAACAAGATGATCTCCCCTTAATTCTTCAAGGAATCAACAATCTCCACTAAGACGTTAATTTCAGATGATCGCAGCAAGCTGTGACCACGAACGGTTGGGCTTTGGTGAGCTGTCACGTTTTTTCAGTAGTTTTTGTGTGATTAAATTTATCCTTATTAGAATCTCAATAATAACCGTCGCGTGTGAAAGTGGATGCTGTGTTTATGACCAGAGTCATACCTAAACATCATTTGTGTGTTGAATAGAACTAAAAGCCGGTGTAAATGGTTTTCGAAAATGAACCGATTGGTAAACGTTTGCTGATTGTTGCTGATTATCCGAGTGAGCGCTTTCCATTACACTGATTTATTTGCCGTTTTTACTAAGAGGAACGATAATTAGTTGTCGAAAACTGCAATTGACAATATTGACAACCTTGATCACAAAAGGTGTGTTAACGATTCCGTGGATGGAAAAAGGAAGGCTGTTTTTTCAGTCATGAAGCAATTATACGCTTGGACGTCACCTTATTCCGATACATCTTTTGATTCGAACTTTTTCGGTTATTCAGATTACCATAATAGGTTAGGGTAGCAGGTTTGACGTGCACTTTCTTCCGTCGTGTTTTCCGATATTAAAGCACAATTATTATCGGAGTAATTCAAATTTAACCCTTACCTGTATCGCCCCCGTAGCCATTCTTTGCTCAACCGGCTTTTACCTGTCTACCAAACTCAACTCCAGGACTCGGGAAAATCTCTCCGGACACCCGGTAATCTACAAACACCGATGTTCGGCAAACTTCTCTTGGTAAACCAGTTCCACCACGGACCAGTTCCATTACCGATATGGCATTGCTGTAGACACAGTTCCACAGTTGGAGGAGTTATGTTCGAGATACGATGCTACTTTCGTTCACCTGCAATGCCATATGGGGCAAGCTTGGAGCTTGGAGAGGTGGATCCAAAGATTCCGTGAAGCTTGGTGTTTGTCCTTGTGCTTGAAAAGACGATATGCAGTTCGACTTCCTTGCTGATAGACTGGAAATGAGAAGCATATCAGGGCACGCACGGTTCGGAAAAACAGTATACTTGCCTGTCCGGGGTTTTTGGAAGACCTCCTCACCGCCACCAGACACAGGCCCGGGATGGCTGCAGATCCCTGGCAGGAGGGGCTCGACTGTGATGGGCAGGTCGGAGGCTTCCAAAAGGCTTGCGGCAGATGTGTGTCCCGGTGTTATCGAAGAAGTTGAATTTGTTCCTATGAGCCCGTCATTGACGAATTTGTTGTTTCCATTGTTTAAGACAGAATATTGTCCGAATTTTCCATCGACGATAGAGTAACCACTCTCGGTACGTTTTTTGTTCGGTAATCCTCCAATTCACGTAATGAATGTTTTCTGGCCATGACTCACTGGAGTGGGCATTATCCTTCAGCTCGACATTTATTCCTATTTTGAAGGACACAAACTGGAGCGAATCTAAATCTCTTCCATTTGGCACCAATTTAACCACTTTTGGTTGCATGTTACTCAAATCGAGGCACTCAGATATAAGTGTGGCAATTTAGTTCTCTGTGGTTGTTGGATGGACAGCAGATAAATTAATCCAGTACAGATCGTCGATAAGGCGACCAGCAAGGCGAGCGGTTTTAATCGCGTTGTCTTTTTTCGTTCCCATGTTACTCGTAACGCTGGGAGTTGCAACCGAAATGCCATCCATACCTCTGCGGCGCTTTGGTGTATTTTTCATCGAATCATGCCGGTTCCCATTGGCTCCAAGGTTAACTCAAACAAGGATATTAACTCTAACAGCAAAAAATCAACAAATATTGCGCTGCTAAAACACAACTATTTTTTTGTTATTTTTGGCGCATTGTCCCAAACACAATGATAACAGAAGCTGAACGGCAACAATAACGGAAAAATCCGTATGTTGAAAAAAAAAACAAGCTAGATCCAAGCCGATTCTAATTGGACATATCGAAGTCATCTTCAACATCTGTCAAACTTTCCGTTGCCGTTCCATTTTCGTCCACATTGTGTTTTGGCAATTCTGGTTTTATTAATTCTTATAGTATCCGATACAACGTATGAAGCTGTATGCAACATTAGAAGTGTGATATGGACGTATTGAGCATGACGTATCTGAGTGGAAGAAATTCTTAATGGCATTATTGTAAATAACATCTAAAATGTTAAAATTGGTTAATAAAATTACTATTTCACATAATTTTCATAGAGTTAATACATATAATTTCTTATAAAAGTAACATATTGATAAAACATTAGTGCTGTTGCTCGGTACAATTCCATCAAAGTATCTGGAAATTGTTTCCTTTTTGAATAAAAATATTGTGTTAGCTACCTACGTCTATTTGAAAAAATGTGCATCAAAATAAAACATGTCTTTATATTTTGGCAGCACTGCCAGCTCTTTTCGTGTAAGCTAACCTCGCTCACACCGGTCGCGGTCGTTTATCGTCTCTGGAATAAATCGAAATTTGAGCGTAAGTTGAAATTTGAATTAGAATCTTACATTGCCGTTATGGTTGAACACGTTTATTTAAAAATGTTTTTTTTAAGACACTGTGAAGTTGGCTTGTAACATAAATCTTCTTATCACAATATCAGTGATTAACGTTTTTGTTTACAAATACAATACCGCCCAAATCACGAATCAGTCCAGAACTGTCAACAGCTTGTGCGTGAAGTTGCCTCTTCTCCGGTTGTTATGCGTGTTTATATCAGGGATGCCATATTCACAGACATGTCTGTAAATTTGCAGACTTTTCATTTTTGTTGCAGACTTTTCCAACGATGCAGACATTTAGCAGACATTTTATTTATGTTGCAGACTTTTACAGACATTAGAAATATTTTTTAGATTTAAAATAAAAGGTGTTTCTGAAATTTGGATTTAAAATGCACAAGGGTCTGAACAGTCTTGTAGGTAGAAACTTCTCAGAAGTATTGAGAGCATGCAGTTCAAGCAAGAAGAACCTTAAAAAATTCAGGACCGAACATTACGGAAGTTCAAGATCATACCTACCAGAATTTCAGGGCAGAACTTTCCCAAGAACCAGGAGAGGACTTATCTTCAGGAGCTTCAGGATGAAGTGAAGGGAAGAGACGGGAACTTACCAGGAAGGGCACTACCTTTAATTTCTCAAAATATCAGGAAAAAAAATTCCTCAGGAAGTGCTAGGCAGATTTTGCAAAGCTCAGAGGAGAACATTTCAAAATTTCAGAATAAAGATTTCTTAAAATTATTAATTTTTTTCCAGTAGCATTGGGGGTAATTCTTTCTAATTTGAGCACGAATTCCCAATAGTTTTGGAACAATCTTACTCCGAGCTGTATAGAAAACTTCTCAAAAGTTCAAAAGTCCAGGAAGAAACTTCAAGGACAAATTTAAGGGAATTTTCCTAGAAATTTTGGAGATGGCTTTCTCAAAGTTTCAATTAAAATTTTCTCGCAGTTCAGGATGGGACCAATCAGAAGTTTGGAAAGAATAAGCTCAAGAAAAAACTCCCCCGAATTTCAGAAAGAAACTTCCCAGAGAGGGCACTACCTGTAGGATCAAGAAGGTTTTTTTTTCTCCAAAAATTCAATAAAAACTCCTCAGAAGTACATAAGAGGACTTCTCAGAAGTTCCGAAGAGACCAAAAGTTTAGTTGTAACCACCCAGAAGTGCTAGACAGCGTCCCTAAAGTTTCAAATCGAACATTCCAGCATTTCAGAATGAGAACTTCTCGAAGTTAAAAAAATCCCAGATTTTCAGGTAGATACTTTTGATAACATTAGGAAGAAACTATTCAGAAGTATACGAGGAGCTTTCTAGAAGTTCAAACAGGAACTTCTCAGAAATTCAGGAACAAGCCAGGATGTTCAGGAGAATACTCCTCTGAAGTTCAGAAGAGAACATCTCGGAAGTTCAGAAAAGAACTTCCCTAAAATTCAGGAAGAAACTTCATACAACTTTAAGGAGATTTTCCACGAAATTTTGGAGAGTACTTTCCCAAAGTTTTGCGGTAATTTTCCTCGTAGTTATGGATGAGACTTATCAGAAGTTTAGAAAGTAAATAAGGAAACAAACCTACAAAATGTTTCTGGAGGGTAATGTTGGGTTTCTTAAATGTGAACTTCGAAGAAAATAAGAAGTGACTGCCAGGAAGAAGATTTTCCCAGAAATTTTGGAGAGTACTTTCCCAAAGTTTTGCGGTAATTTTTCCCGTAGTTATGAATGGGACTTATCAGAAGTTAAGAAAGTAACCAAGGAAAAAACTTACAAAATGTTTCTGGAGGGTAATGTTGGGTTTCTTAAATGTGAACTTCGAAGAAAATAAGAAGTGACTGCCAGGAAGTTTCATGAGGAATTTTGTCTAAAGTCCAGGAGGAAACATACAATCCAAGTCCATACAATACAAGAAAAAGATGCAGAAACGTTTACATAATCACACTTATAGCGAAAATGATATAACTCACTCTCTTATTACGTCTACTCGTTGAAAGAAGTCTAATTTTGTAAAAAGAATTACAGACTTTTATAGACATTCCCAGACATTTTAAATTTTTATCACAGACATTTAAAAAAAATATCTGGCATCCCTGGTTTATATCGTATTTACCAAAACAAGTGTTCACTCTTATCAGTGCCAGCAGTCATCGCGCGTTGTGCCACAATAACATCATCATAAATTGTAATTCGGACAAAAAGCTGCAAATTTCTTAAGATTTAAAATCAATTATTAAGGGCTATACGGTTATTCGCGTCGGTCAATCGATTTCAATACAGCAGTGCAATAATATGAGCGATTGAATACGGAAAACCGACAAAAACAACAATGACCCAAACCGTTGTCGAACTTCACTGGTTTCCCAAGTATCCGGATCGATTCCTGACGGCCGCCGGATCGGAAATTAACCTCTATCAAGTGAAACATCGCGATTTGATTGATCCGGAAATTAATACAAGTTAGTATCGGTTGGGCTGGGATTTCCCAAACTCCTATTCTACCCATTTTGAATTCATTCGCAGACATCAACTTGGACATTTCCGAAACCACCACTGCCACGCTAATTGCGTCCGAGACGCGTTATCAGTTCATTCGGTCGGTTGCACCATCCTACCATTCGACGGGGGAGATTCTGTTTGCAACTGGGTTACCGAATGGCAAGGTTGCACTGTGCAATTTCGCCACCGAGAATAATGTGGAATTTAGTAAGGATTTCAAATTGGAAGTATTTCGGAGGATTTTATTTTTTGTCTATCGCAGCACCAAGATTGTCACGTCCGTGCACGTGTCTGGCCTGGAGTGAGCTGGAGGCAAGTCTGCTGGCTATGGGCCACGATCGAAACCGTTCGGATCACTGCATCACCATTTGGGACACGGAACGAGGTGTTCCAAATCAATCATGTAAGGGCTTGGAAATCATGTGCTAGAAATGTTTTGGTATTAATGACATGGAATTATGCGTTTTCAGCAATCCTCCAGCTAATTGGCTTGTCGGAAACGGCACATTCAATCTGCTGGGATAAAACATTCCCGCAGGTTTTGATCGCCGGAATGAGCCACAAGCACATCAAGATGATGGACTTCAGACGTGAGTTTACGAACATTCAAACCGCAGTCTAAATTTGCTTAAAAACGCTTTCTTTATTTTTAGAAAATCCCGCGATTGTAACGGTGGCCAACGCCCGTACCGTCAATGGATTATGCATTGCTCCAAATGGTCGCTACCTGTCCAGCTACGTCGACAACGTGATCAATCTGTGGGATTTGCGTTCGCTTGATAAACCCATTAGTCAGATCCAGATGCAAAAGAATATTACGCACCTATCGTGGTGTCCAACACGGTCTTCGGTTCTGACTACGCTACAACGAGATTCGCCTCTCATCAACTTGATTGATCTACACTGGCCTGGATCGGAAATGGATGGCGGAGATCCGCACTCGATCAAACGATTCGTTTCCCCTTTCCAGGCTCGAACCGGAAATCGAATGCCTACCATGGGCTACCTCTCATGGCATCCGTACGATTTGGAACGAATGTTGGCGTTATCCGGAAC
This sequence comes from Aedes japonicus, assembly GCA_034211315.2. Lineage (NCBI taxonomy): Eukaryota > Metazoa > Arthropoda > Insecta > Diptera > Culicidae > Aedes > Aedes japonicus. The sequence goes on from JASCZW010001495.1 coordinate 90,943, forward strand.
GGGAACCATTTGCGACTACAGAATTCCTCAGCGGGTGGCAATCTCATGGGACAATAATAACAATCTGTACGGCAACACCGGAAATGAGCTGCAGCAGTTTACACCGCCTTTGTCACAGTCGTCCCCTACGAATTCACTGGACCAATGGGACTGTGTCATCGACAGTTACGAGGAAGACATTGCTGATACAATCCAGAAACGGGCACTGAATAACTACGGATTAATGGCGGAAATGCATCGTAACGGCGATCTCGCGGGGAATGCAAATCTACGAGGAGTTTGGCGTTTGCTCAGTCACATGATCAAGGAAGACTGCAAACTCGGTTTGAATACTATTCTGGGAGTGTGTAGTGCTCCGGATGGGCCGGCAATGTCCCGCTCGGAACCGGTTATGATGAAATGGCTCGATTTCAGTATCGGGAGTGGTCTGGTCGTTTATAGAAGTGAACATCGAGACACCGCTCAGCTGCTTTGCGGATGGACATTCGATCGGAGCAAGGAATCCTCGTTCCAAGCATTCATCGAAGACCTTTGCTCAAATAAAGAATACACACGTGCTGCCCTGATTGCATGTTTCCACTTTCGAATAAAGCAAGCTATCGACATTCTCGGTGGTGGAGCAGAACAATCATCCGATCCCAGTTCCTTGCTCAGAGTAGCGGCCATAGCTTTGTCCGGGTTCAGCGCTGAGCGTTCCGGTCTATGGCGAAAGCAATGCGGTGCTGCACGAACACAAATAGACGACCCATACCTTCGGTGCATGTTCTCATTCTTGGCGCACGAAAAAGATGGATTTGAGACTGTTACCAACGAAACGGAAATTTCCCTCTGCGATCGAATGGCATTCGCTTGCAATTTTCTCTCGGATCTTAAACTAGCCGAGTACATCAAAGGCATGGTCGCCAACTGTATCGAATCCGGTGATTTGAATGGTCTTCTATTGACCGGTGCTACCAACGATGGCATAAAGCTTCTGCAAAGCCACCTGGATCGTACGGAGGACGTTCAGACTGTAGCATTGATCGCCGCTCGCTTCCTAACCTCCGACCTGCTCACCGACTACCGCGTTCAGTACTGGATTTCCACCTATCGGGATCTACTTGATATCTGGGGTCTGTGGGAGCAACGTTCACAGTTGGATATCACTCTTGGCAGAATCCGCTCGCCGCCGCAGAATTCCCGGTCCGTGTTCCTGCTGTGTAATTTTTGCGGCAAGAACGTCTCGATGGCATTGCAAGAGGACGCTCGCCTTCGGAACAATGCGGCCGTAATGCATAAGCTGTCATCGTGTCCGAACTGCCGGAAGCCATTGCCGCGGTGTGCGCTGTGTCTGCTGCACATGGGAACGACGATGGGTGCCATCTCGCAAGGGCATGCTGGCCAAGGTCAAATCGGATGGCAATCGAAGCCATTCTCGAAGTGGTTCTCCTGGTGTCAGACTTGTCGGCACGGGGGCCATACGGAACATCTGGCCGAATGGTTCAAGTGAGTATTGTTTTCTATATTTGAAATTGAAGTGCTTAAGCATTAGGGAAGAATGTGCAGTTTGAAAATTTTAGATTTTGTCATCCCATGCAATCGCACGTGGGCCAGAAAACCAAACTTGCTAGAGAAAATTATTAACTACGACACATTGACTTTCCGGTTGCCAAGTCATTGGTTCTTCTTATTATTATTAACGAAGAGTTTGAAATTACACTGTGTACGTAGCGCCAGGATAATTTTTTAAAAATTCGTTTAGAGACTTGACATTTGTTGATTCAGGCGAAACAAATTCGACAAAGATTTTTCATTACGGCTTAACAGACAAACGTAAACAATGGCTATTTCTGTAAATATCTCGTGACAAAAACGAGGATGCCAGAAAGTTTTTCAACATGTCTGTAGGGAACATTACAAATTTTGTCTGTATGTCTGTATTGAGGAATTTGTGAAAAATTTGGGTAAATAATATGGGTGAAGGGAATATTTTATTTGAGACCAAGGTGGTTTTTTCGCAAAAATAAGGTAAACTCATACATTCTAATGCTTTAGTTTCTAGAGTCTTATTTTCTAAGATGTTTTGGGTTTTCAAATTTTCAAATACAAAAATAGACTGATTTTAGCGATTATTCTGTCACCAGTTAGTGAATCCACCTGTGTATCGCCAATCATAGTGAAAAACATCTTTTCGGCGAAGCACGACGTCATGTTCATAATGAATGACGACCGGATATTTTACGACCCCCCCACCAAGGAGGTGGGCGTCGACGTAAAATATTCTTCCATTCTAAGTTCCCGAAGAAGGCTTTTCTGTGACTGATGATTAGCGAGAAGGGAATGTCCAAGTTGCTTCTCCCTGCATTACTGTGAACGACGAGATATACAGTAAGAATTTCCTGTCGGAAGCTGCCTCCTTTTTCAAGAAGTATCACAGGAGAATGTGGTCTTTTGGGCGGACCTGGCTTTGGCCGATTATGCCAAGAGATCACTGGAAGAGTTGGGCCGGCTGAAATCACGTTATATTGAAGACTGCCACATAATTTCGTGGCCAAAACGAAGAAACCAAAACCAAGAATGAGCTATCGAAATTCATCTTTTTTATCAGCCATGGATAAGGTTTTATGCAATTGCTGTACAGCCGCTCGACAGAGCGTTGAAGCATTTTTGTAGAAAGCTTAATAAACGTAGTGAAAAGTAAGCTAATTCTTTTACTAGAGTAAATACACGTTTATAGAGTTAAAACAAAACTGCCCATCTTCTACTACTACTACTAAATTGTATCTTTATTCCATGTTTTAATTTTACATTTTGTTTTTCATTTCAATTGGTTAGCCAGAGGGGCTTTACATCTTTATTACAATAGTTCATAATTTTAATTATTGTTTTGTCGTGTTGTTTCACATTGATCATGTTTTCCCGTCTAGGGAATGAGTTTTAAATTTAAAGAATTTGATAACCTACATAACTACAATAACTTAAGCTTAATTTACCAGCTGACTGATGATCGGATGGGGCGACCTCAGGCAGGATTCTCTGAACCTTTCCAGGATAAATTGTTTTCTCTCGCCGAGAGTCTGTAGTCCAGCCAGGCGATGGATCTCAATGTTTCGGGTTCTCGGAGGACAGTTCAGAATCATCCGAAGGATGGTGTTCTGAACAACCTGCAGTTTCCGATGGTGGTAATTGGCGCAACTCTCCCAGATTGGCAAACCGTACTCGACCACGGGAAGAATGATTTGTTTGTGAACCGCCAGTTTGTTCTTGTTCAATAGAGTGGACTTTCTGTTGATCAGCGGGTACAGAGATCTTATTAAGGTTTTACACTTGGTTGATGTTTTGTCAACATGCGATCGGAACAACAATTTGCTATCTAGGGTGAGACCGAGGTAGACTACATTCCCGGACCAATCGATCGGAGTGTTACAGAGGTGGACTTTGACATCTCGTGGCGGAATAAGTCGAGGTGACTTCGAATGTGGAAACAGAATCGTCTGGGTTTTAGCTGCATTGATACAAATCTTCCAGCTGTAGAAGTAATCGGACAGAACATTAAGGCCCTCCTGAAGTTTTCTTGTCAGAGCACGTATCACTCGACCCTTGTAGATGATGGAAGTGTCGTCTGCAAACATCGACAAAATTCCACCACCCGGAAGGGGAGGAACATCTGACGTGAAGATGTTGAATAGAATAGGTCCTAAGAGGCTACCCTGGGGAACACCAGCAGCAACATTGAACGTTTCGGAATGGGAATTGTTCAGAAAGACCCTGAATGATCTGTCCAATAGATAGTTCTTGATGATCTTAACAAGATAGATCGGGAAGTTGTATTGATGCAGCTTAAACACCAGACCATCATGACAGACATTATCGAATGCCTTCTCGACGTCCAACAATGCCATGGCAGATGTCTTTCCAACGGACCTGTTCCGTTTGAGGATGTTTGTAACTCGCGTCAGTTGGTGGATAGTAGAGTGACCTTTCCTGAACCCAAATTGTTCCTGGAGGAAGACGTTATTTTGGTTTGCAAAATCCAGTAAACGGCTGAGGATCAGCTTTTCAAACAGCTTCGAGATGGAGGACAAAAGGCTGATGGGGCGATAGCTTTTAGCGCTGGTAGGATCTTTGCCAGGCTTGCGAATAGGGATAACTTTGGCTATTTTCCAGCTAGAGGGAAAGTAGCCAAGCTCCCAACATCTGTTGAAGACCGCTGCAAGGTGTCGGAAGAAATCAACACTCAAGTTTTTCAACTCGAGGTTGATGACTCCGTCGACACCTGCGGCTTTCATGTTCTTGGTTCGCTTGATGGCAGCTATCACCTCATCAGCTGATATGCTACTATCGTCAGGGACAACTATGGGTGTTTCGGCGATTCTAGACATAGCCTCTGTGACCGTAGGCTCATGTGGGCTCACAATAGTTTGGCCAAGGTTGTGTGAGTTTACAAAATGTTGACCTAGTGCGTTGGCCTTTTCAACAGGGGTGATAAGTAGAGGTGGAACCGAATTCTGGTCGAGCGGACTTAGCGGCGGAATTGGTCTTGGCTTATTTTTTAGAATTTTGGTCATCTTCCAAAAGGGTTTTGCGCAATCTGGGAGAGAGCGAATTTTTGTTTCGAAATGCCGGTTTCTGAGATCCATCATCCTGGCTTGGATAAGTTTAGTAAGACGGTTCGAATTGGTCTTAAGGTGAGGTAGACCGGAACGTTGGAATTGTCTTCGGATCGAGTTGCGGATCCCGATAATATACTTGGTCGTCCTGTCAAGGTTTAGAGAATCACTCACCTGGTTTACAGAAGGAACATGCTGCTCACGGGCTCGGGCGATTGCTTCGTCGATATTACGCAGCTGTCGGTCGATGTCTTCGGGCGTCTCGGAGAGCGTATCGTAATCGACAGAGTCGTCGACGGATCGCTGGAACAGTTCCCAGTTGACTCGGTGATAGTTGCGCCTGGTGATAGGGTGCCGATTTACCGAGGAGCCAACTTCAGCCACCACCGGATAGTGGTCCGAGCTGAGCTCCTGGTATACGACCGGTTGAGTGATGTTGTTTGCCATGTTCGTGAGGAAGATATCGAGGGTTGAGTGGGTCCCGGCTTGACTTAGACGGGTAGGAGAATCCGGACTCAGCAACGTGTAGTGGCCCTCCTCCAGGTCGTGTTGGATGATGGATCCGTTAGTGTTCCGACGGGTGTTTCCCCAGCCATCATGTCTTGCATTGAGGTCGCCAGCGATGATGAATTGCCCCCGCCGCCGAGTTAGCTTGACGATGTCTTGCCGTAAGACCGCAGCCGCTTGTTTGGGGCAGTATGCCGCAATGATGACGATTGGTCCGACAGTGGTGTCTACCTCCACACCGATCGCTTCGATAGTTTTGAGCTGGAAACTCGGCAGCAGGCGGCAGTTGATGTTGTAACGCAAAGCAATGGCAACACCCCCTCATCTTGAGTTGGTCCGATCGAGTCTGATGAGCCGAAAGTCAGGAATAAACACGTTAACCTCTTGCTTGAGGTGCGTTTCGGTAATGATGGCGATGTCGATTTTCTTCTCGTTGAGGAAATCGGTTAGCTCGATGTTTTTGTTCCGAAGGGAACAAGCATTCCAATTCAGGATCTTGATGGTGGCTTCACGGTCCATACTTGTTCATGAAGTTCATCAGCACCATGCTGGCAGCGTTGATTTGTTGCTCCTTGGAACGGCAACGGCGCAGGTGTTGATGCAGGTTCTGGATGAACTCTACTGGCGTGTAGAGGTCATCATCAGACTGACTGGTAGCTGGATTCCTTGACGCCTGGTTTCCCCACACTGGAGGAGAGACGTGTTGTACTGGTGGGGCTGACGCGGCGGCTACAAGTCGGTGTTGGACTGTGGTGGTAGAGGCGGTAGATTTGGTACGTTGTACCGTAGCTGCGGAAAGTGTTCCTCTGTCACCGGAGGAGGCGGTCGTCGTTGAAATTTTCTATTCGTTTTGGTTGTTGCTTGCTTGCGGATTTCGACGTATTCCGATCGCTTTGGGCACGATCGGTTGCTTCCTTCGTGGTTGGCACCACAGTTCACGCACTTAGGTTCAGCACCTTCGTCCATTTGGCTGCACGCAGCTGTCGCATGAGCTCCGGTACATTTGCCACAACGTGGTTTCATGTGGCAGTTCCTGGTACCGTGCCCGAATGAAAGACAGTTTCCACACTGCGTGACGTCGTTCTTGAGTGGACGGTAACGCTCCCATTCAACAATGATGTTGGAGAGAGCTTTTATTTGCTGGAGATCGTCCAGACGGATGGAGTCCTTCTCCAGATGGACCAAGAATAGTTTGTCACGATAATTTCCGGATCCCTTGCGCCCGAATGGGAACACTTTGATCGGCTTCAGTTTGACCGATTTGAGCTCGGCCATTATTTCCTCTGGGTCATAATCCGGAAGACCACGAATTACCACCTTCAGCGGCTTGCTACCGGGAGCATCGTGGGTGAAGAACTCCAATTTCTCTGCCACTAGGAATTTTCCCACGGCTTGGAAATCATTCTCCGTAGAGCACATGATTTTCGTGCCCATGCTGCACAGCTTAAAAAGCGGGTGGATTTGTGTCGCAGCAAGCTTATTGCGAAGCGACGCTTCGTCCTTCGAGGTGGTAAAAAGCGGGGGAATTTTCGCTTTCTTCGGTATGTGTTGAACCGGCAACGCAGCAAATTGGTTGTTTGCCAGTAGTCTGGCATTGGCATCCGACGGTCCGGCAGCGGCATCGTCGTTTCGCGGTCGTTTTGTGCCGACGGCTTGCTTGTTAGCGGCAGCCATTGCTGCTTGCCGTTCTGCAGCGTCGTTTTTGCTGCGCATCATCGCCACAGCGATCGGTAGCGGCGGGTTTTTCGCAAGATTGCCCATCTTCTTTATTGATAACCCCTTTTTATATGGTTTCAGATCTCATCGACGTATGTCGATTATAACGTAGTGTACAATCGTGTCTCTTCGTTTGTATAGCAATCGTGCTTATCGTTTTTAAGTGGAACTGGTCGTTAGGTGGAAGAGGCAAAAGATATAACACGTAGGATTTAAGGAAACTTTTTTGTTCATCTTTGACAGTGTTTTTCGCCATTCGAAAATATCTGAAATTTTGAAAATACTTCGCTCAGTAGTTTGTTCAAATTATGTTATATGTTTGTCATGTTTGACATTTATTTAGTAACATTTTTTCGCATTCCTTTGCTTTTATTTAGTAATTTTTTAAATTCCTAGAATTCAATAAATTCCTAAAAATGCAGGACAAACTTGACAACAGATGTTGAAGACACATGGTATTATTGAAAGTCCTGATTCACAAGAAAATAATCTTTGAATATCAGTAAAGATTCAATGCTTACAAATATTGATCTTTTCTTAATCAAAAATCTGCTCTTTAAAATATTTTTGAAATTCTGATAAATTCCGTGGATCTTTTGAAATTTTAACAAAAGTTTTTTTTTTTAATTACTCAATTTTTCAAGTAACTAGAAAACACCAAGAATTCTTTTAAAATAATATTGGATCCACTATATTCAAAATAAAATCTCAAATTCTTGATTTTCTGAAAATTTTCCTGGATTTCTATTGCATTCTCCAGTAAATAGATTTGCATTTGTTTTTGTATTAAATAAACTCGTAGTCCTCTCAACACCAATAAAGTATTTAGAAGGTTTAAACAAGTTTTGCAAAGTTATTGATACATCAGCAAATTTCGGTTGGTTTATTTTCTATGTTTGAAGGGTTAATTTATAGGAGCATTCCATGAATTCTTCCCTGAACGTCAAATGAACTTTAAAAAAAGCCTGGTTATTTAACATAAGTTCAATTCCGATGCAGCCTAAAATTAATAACATCATTGACAGCTTACATGAAGTACACAGTGTTCAATAACTCTTAAATTTTTATTTTTTCAATTTGTTTTTTCTTTTTCATTTGTAACATTTTTTTACTACCACAATAGTTTTACATGTACTTTGATTAAAATGACAAAACACTTGATTTCAAAGTTCAGCGATTTGATGGAGTTTTGTTAAGTTCATCTACAGTGCTCAACAGTTTTTTACACTCCGGCTTGTACTATCTTTTTCTTAAGTTCATTGTAGTACATACATCAAATACCAGTAGCTTTCAAACTTCCAAGTACTAAACATTATGTTTCACTTAATTTATGGTCTGCTTGGATATTAAAGGAGTTTCAAAACAAGGTCCAGGAACATCTGAGATACTTTTATAAGTACAGAATACTTTAAGTTAACAATCAGAACATGACAAACCGTTTCAGAATAATTTTCATTATAATGATGGATATCAATGTCTGTAAAAACCTGTAACTTTATCGAAATATCTGTATAATGTTTGTAATCTGTGTGAGGTCTGTATGCATGGTCAAATGCCTGTATAAATACAGACATGTCTGTTTATCTGGCATCTCTGGGCACAAACGCTACTAATGTAAAGCTCCAATTCTATCGGATAGGTGCACTCTTCCTCTTCGAAATGACCGTTATGGATTTATTAGGCGAGTTTTCAATGATGAGTAATTCGCGGAAAAACCATTGTTTACGTTTGTCAGTTAGGCCCTAGTGGTTTTCTTTTGCCAGTTAAGGTGGTGGATTCGTTCCTGCCTTGACCTACTCTGCATGGGGATGCTTGGCAAAGGATTGTATGTTTGTTTCGAAATACTACCTCACAATGCCCTCCGCTTAATTCCAAAAACTACTTCTATTCAATTCTCACAGCCTGCCGTGCGCTAACGGAACTATCAATATTTTCTCTTCACAACTTTATACTAGCAGAAAAAAATTGCTGTCCACTCCTAGAACCTTATGGTGATGAGAAATTATTTCCTTCTCAAACAACATCATCGAAAAATGTTTGTCGAATTAATCCTTCTTTGACGTAAAAATTCCAAGGCCTATTTTCGAGAGTCGTGTGAGATTGGACGTAATGGAAATGCCTAAAATGAACAAATAAATAGAGAAATTGTCAGCATTGAGTCGCCAAATTTGGAGAACACACGATACATTAAAAAAAGTGTGTTTTTTTCAGCCGTGAATGTTTTGCAAAGTGCAAAAACATACCTGGACATTTACTGTTAAAAAAAAAGTACCGTAAAACGGAGTAACACTGATCACTTTTTTTTAATTATTTCTTAAATATTTTGCCAACTTTGCATGTTTTATATTTTTTAAATAAATAGTTCTCAAGTCTCTGTCAATTTTCATGATTTTACTTAGCTTGTTATTTTTCGCTCTTTTGCTTATTGGTTCTCTTATAAATATGTATATGATAATTAATAAAAAATAACATTAGACTACATTGCCTTAGGATAAAATTTATTAGTATCTCGTATTCATTAAAAAAGAACACTTAAAAAAGTTTTAAATAAATTTCGGTTAGCTGAATATTGATTTTATATTCAGACCCCAACATAGGGTTCGAGTTCTACTGAAACTATGACATAGATTTGATAAAACGCATTATTATGCCTAAATGTAAGCAATTATGGGAAACATTAGTGGACATTTCTAGGGTTTTTTTTCATTATGGCGAATCTACGATTGAGAGATTCTCTCCGGGCTCGCTCTCTTTCATTCATAAACCAATCACCTTTACGTTTTTCATTCTACTATTTGTAGAGTATGCTAGCCAGCACTGTTGTGTTTCGATCTGTACTAAAGAATGCCTCGTAAGTTTTATAATGGCGCTGTAATGAATGAAAGAGAGCGAGCCCGGAGAGAATCTCTCAATTGTAGATACGCCCTAATGAAAAAAAAAAACCCTAGATTTATCAGAAAATCTTTATTTTATCAGGGGTAAACAAAGATTCAGTTTAATGTAACTTATCTAGACAACAGAGGTTGGTAAATGACTGCCGACTGGAGTACGAACAATCATCGGAAAGACTGCGTAACCAACCCTGGTGGAACCTTGGTCGTTTGCTGATAGGATTCAAGAAAAAACGGGTTGAAAACGCTGATCTTATCGCATTTTTGTCAAATCCGGTCACAAAAACGACGATGAGTTACAATTTTGGAATATTTTCCAAAAACTGCGCGGAGTGATTTGATAAAGCATGCGGATGACTTTCTCAAACGATTAAACGTTTGTAACGAGATCGATCGAGGAAACTGTTGATGAGACACCGCCGAACGATGATTACACACAAGAAGATAACGACGATAATCGACGATAAATAATAAAAGGGGTTTGGTTTTCCTACAAATTCAAGGTTTTGGCCTTGTCCAATCTGTATATATCAAAATGAATTTCTAGACTGTCCTAACACAGATGCCTGCACTTGGTCATCGTGCACTGTGTCAGAGTGTGGACATGGTCGACCTTCGAGAAAAGGCCGACTTCTGATCCCACTAAAACCTGTTTCCTTCTTACACAATCGGAACCCCCCACCCTATTACTTCGTGGAGGGTCCTGGCCATTTAGCTACAATAGAGCCATTTAGCTCCTACTCCTTGTCACAACCATTTTGCTCTCGCCTTACTTCGTTGAGCCACTTAGCTCATACCCTCAACGTCACCGAAATGAGTAGTCTCTGACATCGCATCTACACTTCTCCGACGGAGGATTACCCGTCTGTGGATCCTAAAAACGAATGACGGTGAGCCATTTAGCTCCCACATACTAACGCAATCGACTCGAGTAATCCCGACTGCGAAACTACCATACATCATCATCCGAGATCGACAACCCGCTACTGGACTCAACCACTCGCTTCTTGATTCTCCCGCCATTTTCGGTGTAGAGCCGACATGATTTGCGTAATGGCTCCGTTGTTCGTATTCCAAACACTTTCGTCATGACTTATTTCATAGGCGACCTTAACTGGGCTGGTATGTGCCCCACTGATGGCAAGCATCTCGCTCCGCAATGGTCCAATTCGTGGGCAGTCAAAGGCCACGTGCTCCGGTGTCTCTTGGAATTCTGCGCACTTCGGACAAAAGGTTGGCGCTGCGTGTCCGAATCGATGCAAATATTACCTGAAGCAACCATGGCCAGACATAAACTGCGTATGGTAGAAATTTACCTCTTCCTGCTTCCTTTCCATCCAAATCGACAGATCCGGCATGAGCAGGTGCGTCCATCGACCGTTTACCCCCGTGTCCCATTCTCATTGCTATTTAGTCATCGTGTCCGCTTTCGAACTCCTCTGGTATTTCCTCTGGTATGCCAATCGGGATCATTCCGGCAATGACGCATACTGCCTCCGTTGAAATAGTTTTGTACGCACTCACGACTCGTATGGCCATGAGCCTGAACGTACTGTTCAACTTCGCCTGGTTTCGCTTGGTTTCCAGTGCTGGACCTCCATGTCTTAGCATTGATGATGACACACTAGCCATTAGACCTTGAGCTGTTTAGTGGAATACCTGTAACTAGAAATGAGAAGAAAAAATAGTATTTTCCATATAATTCCATACCGTAAAAAAAATAAAACAACACTAGCCAGTAGACGCCGCTTACTACTGCTACGTCCGTAGCTATTTGGCATGATTCTGGCTACCGTATTGATGGTGGCCTTCGCCGCTTTCCCACAGACTACGTGGCTGTTGAAGTTAAGTCCGTCGTCGATCATCACATCCAAATACTTCCGCAAGCACTCCGATGATGATTTCTGCTCGCTGTAGCGCTTTGCAGTTGCTGACCATCAGCACCTCCGTTTTGTGGTGATCTATCTCCAGCTTCAACCCCTGCATCCAGTTTTCAATAATGCCGATTACTTCGGTCGCCTGCATTTTCACTTCTTCCAGTGTTTCGCCTTTCACTGATAATTCAATGTCATCCGAAAAGCAAACGATCACTACACCTTTGAGGAGCTTCAGCGTTAGCACCCCGTTGTACAACACCCGGTTCTGAAAGTAACTCTTCAGAATTCTGCACAGGTAATCAGGGGCCCTCATTCTGTGCAGCGACTCGACAATAGTCTCCCAGCTGGCGCTATAGAAGGCATTCTTAACAACATACACGGTAATCTTAATTTACGCTCTTATGACTACAAAGTATGCATTTTCGAGGGAAACTGGGACTACGCCAAAAAGGAGTATATTACTTTTACTCCCTTTTGCGTAAACTGAATATACGTCATAATGTACATACTTTGTACTCCTTTTGAAAAGTGTAAAATGCATACTTTTTACTCCTATTGAAATGTAAAATATGCTTTCTTTTTACTCCTTTTGAGAACATTAAAGATGTATACCTTTTACGCATTTCGAAAAATCAATTTCGCTCGAGTATGGCTGAAAACGGCTTAATTCCCAAATTCAAATTCGAAAGTGAAAAAGACATCAATACATTACACAGCCGTATTTATTCATTGAAAAAAAATTACAAATGCCTATGTAGAGGTTTTGCGTGAAAAAAATATCAGGCATTTTGTTACAGACGCTCTGGAACTATTTATTTTAGTATTTTAACAGCGGCTGGATAGTCAAGAAGAAAATTAATATAATTGTTTTGCTTAGGAAGTACCAGCACATTGGCTCTAAGCTCGGTCCCAAGCTTAATGATTCGTCCCTAATTCCTGCATCCGGGCATGGAAGACCTGTTTTGTTTCATATAGTGTTAACAGGGTGGCCACAGACTCGGGAAAATCGGGAAATGCGGAAAAAATGCGGAAATCCAAAATCATCGGGAAATATGCGGGAATTTCAAAAGTCATCGGGAATTTTTATCATATGGAAGGAACCATACTCACACCTTTTTCAAATGATTTGAGTAGCGTTTTTGTCATTTACTCGGTCCATCGATCTCAAAACGTACCGCATACAGCATCTTCAGCGGTGGTCTATTTCAACATCTTCATAGTTGATTTGCATCAGCAAACTTAAAAATAACCAGCTAAAACACCAACTTTGCGTTCCCCGCACCGGTGTAGTATTTATTGTTGTTAAACTCACCAACACCTATCATCTTGTCAATCTTACAATATCCAGAGATCAGAAGTATTGTTTTCTTCAGAGACCGAGGATTTTTCGCAAACTTTTTACCATGGATTGGTTTGAGTGGGGGTGAGTGTGTGAATGCATGCATATCATTTAAACGATATTATATAGTGCTGATAGTGATAGATAGAGCCACGTCAAGCTATGACAAGAAGCACTTTCTGCGACGTTTCAACATGCCAAGGGATATGACCCTAGACATTATGCGACATTTACATTCAACTGATGACTTTTTCCAGCTGTTGCGATGCAGCTGGATATGTTGGCCTTAGTGTTACATAGGTACACTGCAGCCTAACGGATGTTGGCGTATGTCCTCAGCTAGTTCTCTCGACGAAAACTTGGGGGTTGGTGACCCTGAGGAATTTTTGTAAATCTGTCCTTAAGACTAGGCCCGCAGTATTTATGCCCACAATATCGGTAAAGGTTAAGAAACTGATGGACAAAAATTATCTCTCAAAAGTTTGAAAAAAATCTTGTAAATTAAGTGCACTTAGAAACTCAGGGAACTTACCAGAAACTCGGTATACTTTTTAGATTTGACTTAGACTTTCCCGAGGTTTAGCTATTTTCCCTGATGTCAAAGGAACAAACCATAAAATCAGGTAACTTTCCAGAAATTAAGGGTTCTTCCTAGAAATTCAGACAACTTTCATGAAATTCAGATTGTTTCCTAGAAATTCAGGGAATTGTCCACAAATTCAAGGAGCTTACAACGAGTTCAGGGAAGTTTCCAAAAGTAAAGGGTTCTTCGCAGAAGTTCAGGGGGCTTCCAGAAGTTTAGAAAACTTATCAGATTATTTTGGGTATTTTTTCAGACGTTCATAGAACTACTCAAGATGTTCAGGGAACTTCCCAAAAAATCAAGAAACTTGCCAGAAAATAAGAGAACTTCCAATAGAGAACAGTCAAGAAATTCATGGAGCTTTTCAACAGTTTGCGGATCTTCCTAGAGGTTTAGTGAACTTCTTAGAATTTTATGAAACTTGCTAGACATATACAGAACTTCTTAGAAGTTCAGCGAACATGTAGGAGTTCAAGAAACTTCCTTGAAGTTCAGGGTTTCTCATGAATTCAAAAAACTTCTCAGAACTTCAGGAAATGCTCACAAAGATCATGGAACTCCTCCAAAGATCAGGAAACTTTCCAAAAGGTCAGCAAACATCTCAGACGTTCAGAGAACATCCCAGATATTTAGAAAATTTCCCAGAAGTTCAGGGAACTTTCCCAGAAATTTAAAAAAAATCCCAGAAGTTCAGGGAACTTTCCAGAAGCTCGAAAAATCTCTCAGATGCTCAGGGGATTCAGCAATTCAGGAAATTTCTCAGTAGTCCTCCAAGAATTTCAGAAAACTTCCCCCCATGATCGGGAAACTTTCCAGAATTTCTGAAAACGTCCCAGAAAAACAGGAAACTGGATTTTTTTGGCATTCAAAAAGTTTAGGAAACATTCAAAGGATTTTTCCATAAGTTTAAGGAGCTTCCTAGAACTTCAGGGATCTTTCCAGGTGATCGAGAAACTTTCCAATCGTTCCGAAATCATCCCAAAAGCTCAGGATATTTAAGTTTTAAGAAGACCTTAAACTTCTTACTACTCGATAATTTTTCTAACCCAGCCAAAATTAGAATAAAGTAACCAACTACTTTTTAATCAATTTCATAGAATTTCCATCTATTCACAATCTTGGAGATCATAAAAAGTTTTTGTACGGTTTACAACATCTCGATAATGCTAACTATTCCACAGAAATTCCACGGCTTCCGAGATTTTTTTTTTCAATTTCTCTTAAGTTATTTAAATATGTGTGCTATTCTGCTTATCACAGAATATCTACCTGCTGGAAGTTGAAACAACTTCTGGGAAGCAAAATCTGATTTTCTAAGTTCCCATCATTTCCAGAAAGTTGTTCCTATTCCATGGATGATCAGCAAACTTTTTGGAAGTTCATCCAAGTTTCCAGAAACGTTTATAATTTTTCGGCAATTCAATGAACTTCTCTAAAGTTTCACCATTTCTCTTCTCGAAAGACTGCGAGCAAACTTCATGATTATCTGGAAACTTCCAATTATTTTATTCAACTGCCGAGAAGTTTTATCAATGTTCATTATAGATTTCCACCCAACCTTCATAGATATTTTGAAGTTCATTAAATTAAATTTTTAAAGAGTGCGTTCAGTACGAAACTTAGAATCTTATATAAGTTCTGAAATGATGCAAAATAGATCCGGTATAAAACAAAATTTACAAACACCAGCGATGCAGCGATGTTTTGACACGATTTGAACCACCGTTGAAGATGCCCTTAGAAGATCTGGCTACACGGCTGTAACAGGTGAGGCCAGAAATGAACTTATCTTTCATTTGGTGGCGAATGTGTTTGAAGTTTGGCGAATTGCGTTTGTAAGGGTGTTAACACATGGTGAAAGAAGAATTTGGGCCGATCCAGAGAAAAGAAAATGGTTTGGACAAATTTTGGCTAGAACTAAGAAGGAGCTACCAAATTTGACAACATATGTTGAAAATTTGCTCATCCTGTCGCACAAAAGGCGTATTTCAAATAAATCGAAAGTGTCTGGTGGTAAATCAAACTGGAAAAAGTTTGGGAGCTCAGAGATTTAGCTACGAGTAATTTATATTAACTCATCTTATCAGTCGGGAAAATAAGGCGAAATAGCGGGAAAAATTCGGGAAAAATGCGGGAATTTTTACATTAAGATTGTGTGGCCACCCTGTGTTAAACATCTGTATTTACTTGCAAAAGCAGATATTTAACTTATCTGTCAATTTCGTGAATGTGTCTGGATGCGTCAATGGATAATTTTCCATTTTGCATACTGCAAAACAATTCCCGAACTTAAACCCGGTGCTTACAAAAATAAATGCGTTTTTGAAAATGGCGTCAGCATCAAGTCACGGGCAGAGTTAATTTTCTTTTTTCAGCGGTGCCTACTTTTTACACATTTTTTTTCACCTCTGACATACTTTAAAAGGCGTAAAAAGTACTCTTCATTAATGTATAAAAACTAGTCACTTTTTGACGTATCAACTATAATCTTGAAAATGTGCAAAATATAGGATCAAGTCGCTATCAACTCGAAGTTTTCTGAGCACAAACCTCAAATACTATTAGGACTTCAGGCGTGAAATTTTCCCCATTTGGATTATGGGGTTTTGTGGCGGCAGGATTTTTTTCTATAATGGTTCGAGACCCCTCCTCTCTCTTGAAGGGCTGGGGGCTCTCATACAAATGAAACAGAAATTTCAACCAAACTTTCGAATTATCCAGGCATCTAAAACACAAAATGGGTATTTCTCGGGTTAGCAGCATGTTATGATAGAATTTTGAACCCTTTCTTAGTCGAGAATGGGGGATGCTTGTGTTACTCTCAGTGCTACATTATGCACACGAAGTTAATCCAAGGTTTTCAAAAAGAAAAATTCGTTCAATCTGACAGCATACGACGTAGTTTGAAGATAAAGATTTTGTCTGTAAAATGCTTCTACACAGAAACAAAAAAGGGTAGCAACTACCAATCCGAGAGAAGAATTAAGAACATACATCTTTGTTTTATTTTGCAGAAATTTTGCACATCTGCAAACGAAAATATATAACTAAAACTCATTCCTAAAAAAAACCCTAAAAAACTAGTTCTATTAATTTTCATACTGATAGGCGAAATAAAGTGCCCATCTCATAGTATTTTCAAGTTCTCTCATTTACTTGGTTCAAATTAAAGTAAACACACTGTATTTTTTTTATTATCTTATTTTTTATATTCTTTTTAAGTTTCACTTATGGAATACTGCAAAAATAAGAGGTTTACTTAAAGAAAAAAAAAAAAACAATTTGTGTTGAAAAAAAAACAGTGACAAAATAAAGTGCCCACTTCATTTAGGCTACAGAAAATATAAATTAAAGTTAAATAAAAGCATTTCAATAATTGATGTGTCCTCCTTTGGCCTTCAGGACCTCCTGCAGGCGCTTCGACTAGATCTCGACCAGGTTCTTTAGGTGTTGTGGATCTAGCTTTTCCCAGGCGCGTTCTAGGGCCTCAAAATAGTTATTTTTATTGGTAACACCAGTTTTGTCAACCCTGGCATCGAGAATCGCCCACAAATTCTCGATGGGATTGAGGTCCGGGCTTTGTGGATGCCATTCCAGCGGTTTGATCCGACAAGACCGGAAGAAAGACTTGGTCTTCTTGGCAGTATGCTTCGGGTCGTTGTCCTGCTGGAATACGAACTTCTCTTCAAGGCCCGTCTGGATCAGCAAAACCTCCAGATTTTCTCGCAGGATGTTGATGTAAGAATCTGCCGTCATTATCCCGTCGATTTTCACAATGCTTCCCACTCCACCCCACGAAAAACACCCCCAGACCATCACATTTCCTCCTCCATGCTTCATCGTGCCTTAGATGTGGCGCTCCTGAAGCTCCTCTCCCGATCTGCACCAAACACGAACCCGCCGCTTTCGGTTAAACAGCTCGAATTTTGATTCGTCCGTCCAGAGAACCGTTTTCCAGAACTCTAGGGGCTTATCAGCATGCTCCTTAGCAAACTTAAGCCGTTTGGCTTTGTTTGCCTTGCTGATAAACAGGCGCTTCCGGGCAAGTTTGCTATTCAACCCCTGTGCTACGAGACGGCGACGAACAGTTCGACCGGAAACTGATAACTGAAGGGTTTCCTGGATCTCGCGGACAGTTACCTTCGGGTTCTTCTTGACTTCGCGCATGATCTTGGTGTCCGTTCTCGCATCCGTTTTCCGCTTCCTGCCTCTGCCAGGGCGATCCACCACTGATCCAAACGTTTTAAGCTTCAAAAGAATTTTGCCAACCGCTGCCTTACTGATACTGTACTTCTTAGCGACAGCCCGGTGCGATTCACCGTTTTGCACATCACGAACGACCAATTTTCGGATACACAAGGGAATTGCTTTGGAAAGCACTGCGTTCTCCATTTTTTTTTTCAATTGAATCAAATGCGATCACGTATACAAATGCACCAGGTTGAGCCGTTTGCTTCAAAACATGTCAAAATATCAAAACATAAACAATCGAGGGGTCTTCCAATGGAAACTTATCGAAAACATATCGATTTTTGAAGTGGGCACTTTATTTTGTCACTGTTTTTTTTTCAACACAAATTGATTTTTTTTTCTTTAAATAAAACTCTTTTTTTCAGTATTCCATAAGTGAAAATTAAAAAGAATATAAAAAATAAAATAAGAAAAAAAACTACACTATGTTTACTTTAATTTGAACCAAGTAAATGAGAGAAATTGAAAAAACGAAGAGGTGGGCACTTTATTTTGCCTATCAGTGTACATTTAGTTGCAAGCGTAGTATTGAGATCGTAGCAAGGAGTGCTTTGCAACTGACGTGTTTTGTTTTTGCTTCGTCGTTTTCGTGAAAAAAATACTCAAAAAATTATTGGTAATAGGGTAGGGAACGGCTTAAGCACCCCAAGACCCTATTCCAAGCACGGGGTAAACGTTAACCTACAACGCTCATTTTTTGCAGTATGGTGCTCCGTGTAGTAAAGCACCATACTGCAAAAAATTAGCGTTGTAGGTTAGCGTTTACTCCGTGCTTGGAACAGGGTCTTGGGGTGCTTAAGCCGTTCGCAACCCTATTACGTAATCTAACAGTGAGATCATAAAATCTTTGGGCAAAACGTAGTGAATACAATCGATTCCCTCCCGAAATGTGTGAGTTTCGGTAGTATTTCCACGTTTTTTTTATGTCTCCCCTTTGCACCCGAAAGAAGAGCTACCTCAGATCTGTTTTGTTTATTAGTGGTAGTATTGTGACATCCGGGCATGAATTATAAAGTGTGAGTGTTTTCTTTTTCCGCTTTGTCGCGAGTGAATCGATGATTATTAGCAGTTTTAGCGTTCGATATAGTGTCCCCTATATGATTATTGGCAAAGTGTGGAGTGAAAAAAGAAGAAGACCAGTGCATGTAGAAAACAGCCATTTGCTTGTCTGAAGCCAATCTTTAGTCAATGTTTAGAGACCGTGTTCATCTCTGCGTCTCCACAATTGTCAAGAGAAGGATAGTTTTGCGTTAGTGAGGTTATTTTTAGATCATGGATTCACTGTGGTAAGCCATGCGATCAATGAAAGAAAGCGCAGTAGACTGCTTTTATTTAAAATCCAGTGGGGCTAGTGACAAATGGCAAAGAAGGGGGCGGGCCTGGGATTGAACAACCGACCATCTACTCAGTAAGCAGAACGGGTAACTAGTGAGCTACCCAGCCGCGTCTTCTTAACAATCTTGAATACTGCAGATTGCGAATTTAGCTGGAAAGATACATTTTCAGCCTAAGTTTGATGCTTTGGAGCAAAACTGTCTTCCACAAAGTTGTTTTTAATAACAAGGCGCCTCGTTTAGTGAGAATGAAAACTAGGGTGGTCCTTATTTTCAGAGAAATCGAAAATCTAACTTTTTTTATTTGCAAAAATAAAGGCATGCATTATTCAAAAAAGTTGTAGAATAAGTAATTTCAAGCAACTTTGATTGCATAATTTTTTCTGTACCTTTTGATATGCCCGAATTAGAGCATTTTCTCCTACGTTGCTTAGAGTGTCCCTATAAAAATCAGTTATTTTGCTGTCGATATTTTCAGCAAAGTTGCCTTCCCATTGAATCTTGAATAATAAAAGTTACAACTTTTGGTGTGCTGAAATTGTCTCTATCGTATGTCAAACAAAAGTTATTATGGTTTTTGTAAATAAAATAGGCGTTTTTCAAATGTTGGTTTTTCTAGTTGGGGCAAACCAAAAAAATATCTTAACAGCATTTGAAAGAATTTTTATTATTGCATATCATGTTTGAAAACTGGAGATAGGTTATTTTTTTTTAATTCAGTAAAACACATTTTAAAAGGGCGTAATTTTATAAGAAAATCGTTAATTACTCTCTAACGGTAGGAGATATCGTAAGGACTTATACGTCAAAACCTTCATCTTTTCATGTTATAAAACAATGTTTTTGGTAAATTTGAAATAAAAAAGTTAGAACACCACACTTTTTTTCTGTCGGGACACCGATAAAATTGCTCTAATTCGGTCACATCAAAAGGCACAGGAAAAATTATGCAATCATAGTTGCTTGAAATAATTTATTCTACAACTTTTCCGAATAATGTATGTCTTTATTTCTGCAAACAAGAAATTAGATTTTTGATTTCTCTGAAAATAAGAACCACCCTAGTTTTTATTCACACCAAAAGAAGCGCTTTGTTATTAAAAACAACTTTGTTAAAAACAATTTTGCTCCACAACTTCAAACTTCGGCTGCAAATGTATGTTTCCAGCTAAGTTCGCATTCTGGATCACTCCCAAGTAACAAATTCAATTTTAAGGTACACTTGAAGAAGTTTTCAAGACTCATTTGATAAAACCACGCATAAAACTAGATATTCTACATAACATCGATAAAACAGCCATAAAACCCTCTTAAGTTCCAAAAGGCCCATACTGCAGGAGGTTCTCAAGACTATTTCCCAAGGTTCGCTTAAAACTTGATAGTTTTATCGGTACATACTTGTAATGACATTCAAGACATACTTAAAACTATGATAAAACTACCACAAGTAATAATAGTTTTATGATTTTCCTCTTTAAGAACACTTTCAGTCCGTCACAAATATGCTTCGAAGATTCCATTTTTTGATTCGTTCTGCTGAATGGCGATTTTTTTTTGTTTATGGTTGAGTGGAAGCTACTATAATTCTCTTCCAAAGTGAATACGTATGTAAATTAATTGTTAAATTCTGTTTTTTGCCTGCCATCGATGAATTCTTCATACGACATTCAGTTTATTGGTGTTTTATAACATAAAAGTTCGAAAATTTTAACGCGCCTCTGAATTATTGCTAGAACATTGACTTATTTAAAAAATAAAAAAAATAGTTGAAAATTCAACAATTAGGTGACAAGGCTGATAAATTGTTAGATCTTGAATGAATTGTGTCTACAATCCATTTTATGTTTCAAAATGAATTTTAAACAGCATTGTTTGTTCGTACCATTGGAAAAATTAGAGTTTTGTTGCATATTTATGAAAATGGCTACCATTCCGAGGGAATCCAGAATAGCCACGCTCGCCATTTTTAAAATGGTTTTATCTAAAACTACCATAAAACGCAAATAAAACCTATATTTCTTACACAAGACTAACAAGATTTTTTGAAGAGTGCGATAAGTTCATCTTTATTTGTTTTACTCTTGAAAAAGATGAGTTACGCTTGAATAAAACTTGTTTGAATTGCTCAAGGTAAACAAGTCTCTCGTAAGATAGTCATAAAATCAGCGTGAAAAAGGTACATCATAAACAAAGAAAACGTGACGGTGCAAATCAAAAGTGCCTATGCATAATTGTTGTTCTTAGTCATAATAACAGCTTATAATTTAATATTTTTAATCACCAGCGTTAGTCGATAAAAAAAACAAAAAAAAATTTTACTTGAATATGCTAACAATGGTTTTGGGAAGAATAACAGAAAATTAATATTGCCTGGAAGGCGGAAACATCAGTTGAGTGAAAAATGATTTTTCCTCTTGATCTATATGCTATAGCTTATAGGTTTATAAACCTAACGTCGGATGAAGTGCGCTGTGTAGTAGATCACTGAGCAATTCCAACGCACCACCTCCTCCACCTAACGGTGGTCGACATACGATAACGCATGGCGATAATCCACTGCCTGGGACGTTATGTTTAACTTGAACAGCTGGCATAAAATCAATAATCATGAGTTATGATTCTCGGTTTACAACTGGCGACACATTGCACCATTTAATTTGATTCGTTACAAAAAAATAGGACGCATAACGCATAGACCCTTCTGATAAATTAGTCTCAGTAGGCTGCGATTCCAATGGAATCTAGCGATGGAAAAAAAGGTCGTTGGTGGCTGAGATGAAGGAGTATTCAATATATTGGATAGGTTTTTATTGAATTTCCGCTTGAACGACCCACTATTTTATATTTTCTTTCACCTATGGGCGTCCATTGTTCAGTTTGTTTATTTTTCACATAATGTTCTTTCTCAAGAGTATGTGCTCTTATTCGAAACGAAATGGTTCTAAGAGCGTTTTATGGCAGCATTTTCAAGATACATTCACCTTGAAGAAGAATGTCATAAAACCTTCTCAAAACTTTCATCAGGTTTTATGAAAGTTACAAAACGATGTCTTGAGAGGGGACTCAAGTATCTTATAAAATTACTTATAAGGTGAATTACACTTAAAAATGATGTAGTTTTATGGAGGTTTCTTCAAGTGTTCTTTAATCACTCTTAAGAACTGTTAATCAATGAAAACCACCTTAACTTGGAAAATGCCCTGATAAAACCAGATGATCTCCATAATGCTTTGATAAAACTACCATAAAACATGAATAAAACCAATTTGCATTTGAATTGTTACTTGGGCTGTGCATTGATCAACAGGTATCCACCTTTCTTTAATGAACGGTCCACAAATGACTGACAGATTAACTGTATCGACTCTAATTCTCGAGTACTTTTTCAGACAGACATATCTGATTTTGTATACAAAGAGTGGAAGTAAGATACTAGGCTGCCTGAAAAGTCCCTTTAATTTCCTACAAATGGCATTGATAATCGTCAATTTGAACCATTTTCTATGAGCTTCATTCCTCGAATGACGGCTGTCAAAATTTCAGCCATTTCTGTCCGCGCATTCATTAGTGACAAGAGTGAGAAGAGGCCGTTCTGCAAGATTTTTTTTAAAATGAAAAAATCCGAGTTTCGAGTTTTGATAAAATACTATCTTCTACGCAAGAAAACGGCTGCCGGATCCAGAACCACCTGTATAGGTATTTTCCAGACTTATTTTCGGTGTGGCCGTACGAGCACCGTTGATGCACCGCGCACCAAAAACGCATTCGTCTTACAACCTCTCAAGTTTACACGCAATCCGAAAGATTTTCCGCACCGATTCATAACCATGGAGTACAAAATCCATGTTTACAAAACGAGTGAAACTTAAATAAATTTTCAGTGTACAGTACGAATATAGGACCAAGAGATTATTGGAATATCATAATATTGCCTCGTTACATTTAGTTAACATTAGGCGAATATAAGTTCTAATTCTCTGATCAGGAAAAAATGTTTCAAATTTTCAATTTCTTTTATTCCATTTTCAGCGAAAACACCGAGTGCCCGGTAACGTCGTGCGACTGCAAATGCTTCGCCAAGGATCTCCCAATGCCGCAGTTTCCCCGTGAGAAAGACACCCTCTCCTGATATCAACTGGCGACGTCCTTCTAGAGAAGGCAATGAGCAACTTGACTAACTAAACGCGAACTAACTTAAGGACTTGGCGCAATAGTTGTTGTTAATTTACCAAATTTTGTTATCGTGTGTACCCAATCGCTGACGATTCACGAGACCCGATTATTTTTTATGTGTCAAAAACTTTCTTTCGCAACCAATTGCCTTTATTAACTTTTAAAATAATTTTTCAAAAGACAACAAAAATCAGTAGGCTGCTACGCGTTCTAATTACATCCGAAAGCATTTCATACGTTTTAAAAATAGGTTAGGGATGTTCACGAGAGACAACGGCTCGAAACATTTCAAATTCAATTTTTCTTCCTTCATATTGAATTTTAGGCCACGCCTACTTAGCTTTAAGTTTACGTGCTCTCTCATCTACTCCTGTTGTGGAAAAAGCGAGACGAGAAGATTTCTGTATCTCGTAGCTTCTCTTTCTTGTTGCCAGCCGTTGATACTACTACCACCATTATTCTTTATATTGTGATTGTGTCGAACGCATTAGGCGTTTATCAGTGTTGGTGAGTTTGCATGAATGTATCTGCATTATTTGTCACGGGTAATGAAACCGATTCGCGTTTAGTGGGCTCGAAGTTGTGTGTAACTGCTCCGCAATAATTGATTTAAATTTATCATTCATTACGTTCTGTGGCAGTAGGTGTAATAGGTGCAACAACAAGCTGTGTGGGTAATGGTCGTCGCACAGATTTTCGTAATGAAAATTGCTGCGCGTTATTAGATTTAAACCCCGGTCGGTCATGTGGGTAGTGTCGCTGATTAGAGTTTATTTGTACAGTTATGGTCGATTGTTATAATTCATTGAGTTTTACTGTATTCGAATGGGTATTTTTTTTTCGTTTATGGAGTAATGGTTCCAGGTTGGTTCCCTGACAGTGCAATGCGGGCATTGATTGGTAGTTGTTGGCGTTGGTAACCACTATGAAGCCATGTTAGTGCATTACCTTGTAGCCAGTCCGCAGTATGCACTTAAACGATGCAGGGCGAAGAATGCGAAAATGAATGGGAAGAGGAAATTGCCTGACGGGTTGCAATGACTCGTTGCTAATTAAATCCGTTTTCATAACTTATAAATATTTGCCCACTTAGGCTTACCAGAAGGGAGTCTCAGTCGGTGAGATTGTGCATAGCATGAGGAGGTGGGATGGTTGTTGTTTCCCGTGCCACTGATTGGTGTAGACCGTAGATAAAGGGAATAGCCATCTGTGTGTGGTGGGAGGTTAGGCATTTAGTTTTAGCTTTGTACTTATTATGATGGCGTTGAGCAGTGTCTTTCCCCTTTTCGGTGTATGTGCGGTTAATGAAGGTAATTGAGACGACAGAATGCCTTCCGACGTGCGAATAATGATTATGAAAAGGGGCTGGTTTTTGCCTTCGATCGCCAATCCAGTTTCCCTTCTTCATTGATTATAAGCACTGCATTCGGAGATATTTAATTCCAGAGAATCTTGAACTTTGACTAAAAGGATGTGTATTGCCTGAAAAAAAATCGATAGATTGTTTACTGATTGTTACATTACAAGTTTTGAAAATCTTTCATTCTAGAATATTGGATAATAATTTGGGATATACTGAGAACTGTCATTTGGTTTCTTTCTCGTGTTGTGAAACACATTCTGATGGCAACCTTGAACCATTTCAGTTAAGTTTACATTTTTAAGTGCCATAAGCAACACTTGTGATTGCTTGGGTATTCTTCGATTTTCTGGGTGAACAAATTGAGTAATCGCAAACAGCTTTTTTGCAGTTCAAAATTAGTCCTTTTTTCGTTTATTTCATGAAATTGAAAATAAGTGGGGTTATGTTTTACACAAGACCGGTTATACTATTTGAATAGTTTCGTTAGTTTAGTAGCGGAACATTGCAACGTAGGTACTGTTCTAACGGGACGTAGGATTAGAATAAGTTAGTGAGTAAGGCTTGCTTCATTTAGAATTGGAACAAACTTTTGCTCATATTGTGGCGCTCCTGGTGGACGGATTTGGAAGTTCTTGGCGCCCACGTATCGGGAATTTTGTCAGCTTCACGTATGTATTTTTGACATTCCGCAAATCGACTGTAAACAATTAACATGGAAGCCGAAAGAAGGGAAAAAATTGTGCACAGTTATTTGGAAAATCCATTGTGGTCTGCATGTAGGCTAGCTAAACAGCTAAAATTGCCCAGAAATACCGTATGGCGCGTTATCAAACGGTATAAGGAAACATTGACGACGATTCGGAAGCCTCAAGCCAATCGTCGGAGTGGAACTGTCGACCGGAAACTGCGTGGTAAGATTTTGAAGACGATTAAGAGGAATCTCAATCTGTCGGACCGTGATTTGGCCAGAAAATTCGGTGCTGCCCATAGTAACGTGAGGAGAACTCGACTCCGGGAAGGAATCAAGTCGTATCGAGCTAGCAAACAGCCAAATCGGACCATAAAACAGAATAGTGTGGCCAAAATCCGTGCTCGGAAGCTATACGACCAGGTGCTGACCAAGTTCGACGGGTGTCTTCTGATGGACGATGAAACCTATGTCAAGGCTGACTTTGGGCAAATCCCAGGTCAAAAATTTTACTTGGCAACGGCTCGGGGGGATGTTCCAGCCAAATTTAAATTTGTTTTTGCCAACAAATTTGCACGAAAATTCATGATTTGGCAGGGCATTTGCAGCTGTGGCAAAAAAATGAACGAAAGTTTTCGTTACAAATAAGACAATGACGTCGGAACTATACCAAAAAGAACGAGTTTTGCCGTTCATTCGATCCCATGACCATCCCGTAATGTTTTGGCCAGATTTGGCAAGCTGTCATTACAGCAAAATCGTTCAAGAATGGTATGCAGAGAAAGGGGTCCAGGTTGTTCCGAAAAACCTTAACCCACCCAACTGTCCCCAGTTCCGCCCTATTGAGAAATACTGGACAATCATGAAAAGGAGACTCAAGGCAAAGGGAAAGGTTGCCAAAGACATCAATCAGATGAAGACCTGGTGTAATATGATAGCTAAAACGATGGACGAAGAAGCCTAATGAGCCGTGTTACAGGAAAAATTTGAGAATTCCTTCGAAACCGTGACGAATAATTTTATCCGTATTTTTTCTTAAAAGTATGAAGAAAACGCTACATTTGTATAAAAAAAGATCTTGAATTCAATAATAAACAACTGAAATACAGGCAATTGTTTTTGTTCCAATTCTATCTGAAGCAAGCTTTAAGTATGTTAGAACATTCTATGATTCGCTCCTTAGAAATTATTTGGTGGAATGGGACATTTGGTTCGAATGTTGGTAAGATGAAAGGGCATCGGTTGGGCTGGTTGACAGTTGCAAAAAACGGTTTAGTTGTTTTCGAATTTTCATTTGACACATACCCTTGCTGTAATGCGTAATCTGATCAAAATAGCTTCGGAGTGGTCCTAATAGATCGTTAGACCAGCATTAGATAGTAAGTGTGTTAGAACATTCTATTTCTTCACTCTTTAGAAAGCATTTGGTGGCCTTGAAAAGGGCCGTTGGTTTAAATGATGCCACTGCCTCGAGATGAAGGTCCTTCTCCAGCGTTACAATCAGTGTTGCCACATAGGCAGATTTTTCTGTAATTATACAGATTTTTTATGTTCTTTGAACAAAGAATCTGTATGTACAGATTGCAGATTTTTGGGTATCAATTCAGATTTTATACAGATTTATAATGCTTCAGAAACTGCGTATAGATTTTTACAATCCATTAAATTCCACTTTGAATTAAGAAATTCAAAGAGTTTACCACTACATTCACCATTCTAATCTAATCTAATCTCACACTAACGCAGCCAATTCTTGAAAGCATCCTGGAAAATGATGTTTTTTTGAATACATCATTTTTCTTGTCATCGGCCAGGCCAAATGCGTAGTATGTGCCGCAGAGAGAATTCCAAGAAATAGAGCGATTCCAGAAAGATCTAAAATCGCTCTACTACTCTGAATCTAGGGAAGGAAGAAAGCGTGGACCTCCCGCATGCTATCTTACGGCGCTGCCTACATTGCGTTGGTGGAACTGCCTCCTAAGGTATAGCTGACGAGAAACAGCGTTTCTTACTCAGCCGCTGGTGGACAGACCTCCTTGGTGGACAGACGCTTGGCACGCACCTCCTCAATCTAGCTGAAGTCAGAAGGACAACAGTGCCCAGGCTGCACTACCAGCTAAGTACGCAACCCTTAGCTGGCGGTCTTTGTCATCTGTTGACCCGTGGAAGCATGAGGTAGGAACTTGTGAGGACCAGAGCTATGTTGCGGGGACGCACGCTCCATCACAGTTGTCGACTCACCATTTTGCAGCCCAGTTTACCACTACATTCACCATTGGGTGAAAAGTGTTTACTAGAGTCTGTGTATTAATAGTCAGACAGACAGAGTTGAAGGAAAGTAAAGTTTTGTGTTGATAAATACAGCAGCTGTGCATTTTCTCTCAAACTAATGCATTTCGATTTGCAGAGAATAAAAACTAATTCATCTAATCAAGTTGATGGTATCCATCTAAGACACCCTTTGTTCAGGAAACTCTAATAGTTCATTTCATAAACTGAATATATGGTATATCAAATGTTTTTGGAATTTCCTTTAATAACGGATGAAAATTAGTATCCAGTACCATATTTTCTATTATTAAGTTTGTAATCCTGGTAAAGTGTAAGAAGGGTTCAGCCTCATCATCGATGGATTAATTCGGCTTTTGAATATCCACGAAATACATTTCGTATATTTCCTGCCTTTGTAGTAATGCAATAACTAAAGCCCAGGAAACCCTTTCTAATCTTTCTATTATTTTCGTCACAAAATTTGCAGACATAAATCAGCTTTAAAACGCAATGACAACACCATAGTTTGTAATTTGTGTAAAAGTAGTTGTAAAGTATTCTGCTATAATTGAACTGAATCCGATCCAATAAAAATCACTGGTTATGCTTATCTCACAGCCACGTTCAGAATATTCTTTACATTGTAAATAGGCCTATGCTGAGAGTCGAGTGAGTCGAAACGAGTCACTCTCACTTGACGAGTCGACAATTGGCGACAATCGAATGATTCGATTATCCGTGCAAATCAAATGGAGAATCGACTTACTCGATTCGAAAATCGTGGACTCGAGAGCTGATAGCGACTCGTTTAGAATTATTCGATACGTAGAATAGGCTCAAAAGATTCATCTGTTCTGCTGGGAAAACTATTGACGGAAGCATATTCGATCGCAGATAATGTGAATTTTCAGACTACAATACAGACAAATTCACCCACTTTCTTTGCGTGTGAAACACAAGTTCTATTTTAGGCAAAGAAAAAGCCAGGATTTTTGTTTTAATAAAACATGATGAAACTAGCTTAGAGTGTAATGATTTCAGCAAAATTTCATCATATTTCAACCGCAGACAGCTGATCCGGCTAAGGCAAGGATTTTGTTGAATCTGTTCAAGCGTCGACCAAACCTTTCGATCCGTGATCCGCCTCCACGTCTACATGATAAGGAAGAACCAAACAACGACCAAACGGAAACCCGTGACAGGAAGCTGTAGCGAGAATGGCTGACGAAACCGGGGTGCGTCGTGATGCACGAGGACACTTACATCAAGGCGGAAACAAAGCAACTACCAAATCAGGGGTTTTACGTTGCCACATCACGGCCGTTCCTCAGGACGTAAGGAAGAATAATTTGGATAATGGTGTTAGGATAGCACCTAGGATTATGAATGTAAAACAATCTAATATGTGAAATAAATAAAAAGAAAAAGAATGTGGAAAAATACATCCAGGTGCATCCATAAGCGCCTGCTGCCCTTCCTGTGGTCTCACAAAGGCGAGACGCTAGTACAGAGATTAAAATGTTGTTTTTGTACCAAAAGATTCAACCCACCGAACTTCGAGCGGAATTTTTGGTCATCATGAAGGCCAAACTTTATAATACATCTAAATACCTTACTATGGTTAAAAACCTTATGAGTGGTGTCAAGGTCTAAGTGCGGAAATTTGGTCATAGAGAAGAGATCCAATAAACCAATGAAGTAGAAATTGCGAGTTTTTTGCGAGTCTAATTTTTTTCGAGTACAGTCTTTAGAATCAGAGGTTTGCCGAGAATAGCCAACTTTGCCGAACTCAACATTTCCCCTAGCAGCTTCGCAGTATGATCTCATAGAACTTCTATTTGATGGACGTTAGTTCCCCTTGTAGCACACTTTTTGCAATACTGTAGATTGTACTCCAATGCAACTCAATTAAGTCACAATCAAGTTGCTGTAACCAACTAGGACGGTTTTGTGTTGCTTTGGTCCTCCATAGATATCTCAACAAACATCAGTGTCGAATAACCGCTTGGTAAAACAAATTTGGAGAAATTATTCAGTTTTCCAGAAGAAAAAGCTGAACAACTTCTCCAAATTTGTTTGATCAAACAATTATTCAGCACTGATGTGTGTTGGGATAGCATCTCAGGATTTGGTTAGACTGGCTTTTAAATTATCCAATGATGTGTGTGATGGGGTAATCCATTGGATACAGGTCAGGAGAGTTTGAAGGCCCTTCATCTGGTCAAATATCTCGGGAAAAGCCTGTTACAGAGTTCTAGCATCCTTTTGGCTCTATGTGATGGTGCATAATCTTGTTGAAATGTCCTTACCAAAATGTGTACCTGCCGATGGTGTAACAGTGTCCGTACGAAGCTTCTGATAGATTGATTTTTTGATTTTGTCACTTTCCTCAATTAATATTAAGATTTTTTTACCGCAAGCTGTAATTCCCGCCCAAACCATCACAGACGCTGGTTAGTGTGATGTGGCTAAATTCAAACGGCTAGAGGAACGCTTAGGAAAAACAGGCGATCGTTTTGGCGGTTTTGGTATTGCTACGATGTTGTCCATTACCGAACCTCTTCAACACATTTCCTGGTACCGATACCACGCTTCCTGGTACCGATTGTCTTTCATCCTGTCATTTAGGTAGTGGTTAAAAAAAAATATGAGCTTAATCGTAAATCCTTATGAAGAATAGCTCGTACTGATTTAGGGTCGATTTTCAATTATTTCGCCATTTTTTGAATTAGCCGTCTAGAATTTCGATTAACCGGTCAGATCGGTTTGAGATTTTTGATTTAAATCTATATTACGATAGATGTAAAATTTCCGGAAAATCGTGGGTGTTACTATCTGACCGTGCTGTCCACAATCATTCGTGCATATGGGAATTGGTGTCTACCAGTACTTATTTTTACATCATTTCTTCAATCTAATCGCACAGAATCCGGAAAAAAACCAACGAAAAATTTGAGCGGTTTGAGCTTCTTGAACTGTCAAAAAAGTGAGGTTGATACATTCCGTGCAATGACCTACTACGCGAGACGAATGCAAATGAAACTTTGTACTTTTGTTTGTAATGAACTAATGTAAAATACGCAATAGGTGTGCTCATTTCAGCATCTGTCAATTCCGAACCATACACTGAAAAAAAAATGCGAATAACATTTCTCCACTCTGTGAAGGAATCATGGAAGATGGCCCAGCAGTACGCCGACAATTTCTGGAAGAAGTGCGACACCGAATACCTGCCTACTTTGACCCGTTGGACGAAATGGTTTCAATTTGTGAAACCCCATCCAGGAAGGCAATCTTGTGTCTGGTGGGTGGATGTTGATGATTACTCAACAACCTCATTCAATTAGTTCTACAAACCAGCTTACCACAAATGGAAATAAAATTGAAAACGAACCTAATTATAGAACAATTCCTATAGTCTAGCTACGGAAATCTTTATATACACGACTGGTTGTCGACAGCACGGACAGATTGTAACACAGAAACACTGAACGTAAATAATCACTTAGGGAATTTATCATTGATAAAAATGTATCTTAAAGAAACATCATGATAAAATGCTATTCTATAGAATAATTTCCACATTATTCTAACAGAATTGTTTGTTTATTTTTTTTTATAAAAGATTTTATGACTTCTCTTCATCCGTTTCTCAACAACAACGGAACATAAAGTTAGAAAACCGGAAATAACAATATTCTATCAGTTCGTTAGTGCGCCCAATTGTAAATTTCTGACCGAACCTGAAGCAGAGGGTCTATTCAAACTATTTTATGGTGAAACCCGCAAATGACCAGAGAATTGAATAATAAAGCTCGATTCAAAGTAAATCTGGACGCACGGTTTAATACACCATCGCGTCCCTGGTGGTTGGAACAAAAAACGTTTCACAGGCATTTGTTGATGTTTTATTGACAAAGAAATTTGTGAAAAGTTTTTCTCGATTGATCGACGCATCTCGAAATTACGGATCAATGAACTTGAGAAAAGAGAATTAATTGTGCACAAACATCTAGAGAATCCTTCGTGGTCTGCCTCTAAAATAGCAAAAGTGTTAAAATTCAAACGTTACAAGGATACTCTGAGTGTGGATAGAGCACAGTGCATCATAAAAGTGGCACTAGGGACAAGAAGCTGAGGAGAAAGGTGTTGAGGTACGTGAAAGGCAACCCAACTAGCGATTTGAAATTGGTTCACTGTTGTAGAATCCCTTGGTCCGAAGTACACCTTGAAGCCAGCTCTTTGCTGTACATATTTGCGCCTTTGTTTTGATTTGATGTGTTATTTTGACAGAAGATTTGAGAGTGTGTTCGTGTGAGCTCATTATTAGAGGCGCATTATTAAGCTTGGGACCGATGTGCTAGTATTGACTGAGCCAATAAAAAAATCGTATTTTTTCGAAACCTACTGGTCTTAGAGTAAGTCTATGATAAGTGTCACCAGCAACTGTCCAGATCATGATGGCATTGATCACAAGTAAGGTGCGACAGTTCGATCGAAACGGTGAAATGAAATAACGTGATATATATCGTTTGAAAGCATAAATACCCTTTTGTTTGACGTTTTGATCAACTGTGTATGTTGTTTAATTCTTGAATTATGATCACTTGTATGCGTCCAAATTTACTTTGAACCGGGCTTTATGCCAACATCTTTCTTTACAACGGCTATGGCCAAAGTTCCGGTCAACTGCCCAAAAACCGCTCGACAGAAAGTGGATTCATTTCTAAAATCTTGAATTAATACAGAAATCAATAAAAATATGTTTTGTTTCGACATAATTTATTGTTTTTTTTTCATCGATCCGAAAATTGTCTCTTTTTTTAATGCAAGCTTTATTGGAACATACTACTTAACGAATTTCATTGCTCGATCAACGACGATTTTGAAACAGGAAAAGTAGTCTATGCTACGCGTGTGACGGAAGGACCTCCAAACGGAATACCACTGGAAAATGGGCTAATTAATTTCTTTATATCATCTACTTATGTGCCTAGTAATCAGGCATTACTGAAGAATTCAGCGTCTTTTATATAATGTTTTAGTTACTCAGAGCTTATTAAGGATCACAAACACCTGGAAATTCGTAGTGTTTCCGTTTCAAGCTGGCTAAGGTGATGAGGTGCGTTAAAGCCGACCTCGTCTTTCGATCTGAGATGTGGTACAACGTCAGTAAACATCCGAACCGGCACTTAAAGCAGGATACCGTGGTCAAAAAGCATGCAAGGTTCTTGTTCCAACCGTATTTTGACGAAACACGATGGCTGCACTTTGATCGATGACGAAACATACGTCAAACTCGATTTTAAGCAGCTTCCCGCTCAAAAGTGCTACATCGCGACTGGACGTGGGGATGTGCCGGAAAGATTTAAGTTCGTGTTTGTCGACAAGTTTGCGAAAAAGGCCATGATTTGGCAAGCGATTTGCAATTGTGGCCTGAAAACGGAACCATTCGTCACATCCTCGGCGATGACATCGAAGAATGCCTGCCGAAGCGTGTATTGCCGTTCATCCTCAAGCATAGGGGCAAAGCCAATTTTTGGCCTGATTTGGCCACTACTCCAAGGTGGTTCTGGAGTGGTATGCTGCCAACAAGATCAATTTTGTCCCTAAGCTAATGAATCCTCCGAATTGCCCGGAATTTAGACGAATCGAAAAATACTGGGCAATTTCAATGCAGCGATTTCGACAAAACGGTGAGGCAGTCATTCCGTGTCCGTTTCCACTGTTCGGGTGCTGATGGGTTCCATCAAGAGGAAGGTACAAGATTTTGTTTGAACTGAATAAATGTAACCATATCATGGTGTAACCAGTCTTGGTAAAAGTCATGCTCATTAGATTCAAAAGCGTGGATTTTCAGGCACCATAACATTGACCTATAAGTTCCGTGCGAAAATCAAATGATAACTCATGACAACAAACGTAACCAGAAGAATGAACGTTCAATTTTCAAAATGCTTTGATATTCATTTGTGTAAACAAATTCATTTTCAAAACGAATTTCGAAATGTCAGAAATGAAATTCAATCAACCACAATGAATATCAATTACCCGTCGGGATCGGAAAAAATGCAAGGGCAGCCCAGTCCAGGGTATTCTTGCACAACATTGCTAGCATCTATTCCTCTGGGACGATGATGACGGCCCTGGTTGTTCCATGTTTGGATTAGGCTTCAAAATAACTTAGTAATGAAAAATCATCACAAGAGATGATATTCAGATTTCATCCAATGAAATTCATGCTTACCGATTGATAATCAAAACAACGGTGACATCAGATTTTTGACCCGCACATAGAGCCGGCTTCATTCATTGCAGCAAACAAAATTCAGTTGGCATAGAAGTGACAGCGGTAACCATGAAAACCGGGAAAGTAAACATCATCATTACACTGGGATAAAATCATTTTCACTTCTCATTGATATTTGATGAAAATTTAAGGCACTGGGTGTAACTTTGAAGTTTTAATAAAAGTAATAAACTTATTGAATCACGAATTACAGGTGTTTTTGTGCGTACAAATCAACTCTTAGACAGGCTGTATACCTAACCTTTCCGAAATCCCAGAGCACAACTAGTGGTCCACCAATACGCCAACTTCAACAAACTGCTAGCCATTGATATACCTCGGGAGTCGGCAAGTTGGTAATTGAAACGACGAGAGCTGCAACCCCATAACCATTAACCAAAATACAAGACGCAGACAGACGAAAAGCACTTCTGCGCTACCCATGCCGAGGTCACTTCACGGGAACCGCAAATAGGTCATAAAAGATAATTTAATGCCCTTCCGAAGGAAATTGCTCGTTCCTCCGTCGCTTAGAAAGGATATTTCTACCACTTCCTCTCACGTGAACGTTGATTGATTGTGATCTACTGCAGAAGCTGCGTGGAGGATGACGCAGTCGACATTGATCACGTTAAATTGGAGCGTTTATTTTATGATCCCAAAGTGTAGCGCGTCAACCTGAACCGTCACGAGGGAGCAGCACTCCAAACATCGACATCGGCGCCTAATTGGTTCGGTATAACGAAATTGAATTCAATTTCGTAAAATTCAATTTCGTGATCAAGCACTTTGTAGCCTCGATATGGGTTCGGTTGGGTTGCAAAACGAGACAATGGAGGGGAAGCTTCTGGAAGTGGATTGATTAAGGATGATGCGAGGCAGTTCATTTCTGTAGCAGCAGCAGTAGCTTACGGTTAGTTCGCTTTAAGTGAACCGGTTATGGGACAGGAAATGAGTACAATTAAGCCAAGTGTTGGCTGGGATGGAGTTCGATGAAAGGGAATATCATTTAGAACACACCAGATTAACCTTTGGTAGAAGAGTGCTTGAATGCAATGCTGCTGCTAACCTGTACTTAGACCGCATTTTAGTGCGCTTATTACCGAAGTTTCGCACCTTGAATGCATTTTTGAATTAAGTTTGAAGCTGATGCGCAGCAAGCTGCGAAGCCTCCACGCACTGCTATGGAAATAAACGAAGAACTACCACTACAAAGCTGTTTTCTAATAATTTTTATTAGTTGACACAATAGTCAGAATCTTTGAAGAAAAGAGCGTGACAACCCTTTTAAATTCATGACAACTCATAATTCCATTTCAAATTTGAAGAATTTTTTTTAATGAAATATAAAAAAATAAGTCTTGCAATAAAAAAAGAGACAATTTGCGAATAGATGGTAAAAACCCGACACACGAAACAAAAAAAAAACAAATATTCAATGATTACTCGATTAATTCAAGATTTTGTGAAAATGACTTAACTCCCTGGCAGATATCTCACAACAGCTGGTGGGATCTTGGATCATGGCCACCGAACAGAAAAATGTTGGCATATTGTTCCAATCTGTGGTCGCCTTTTTGATCAGTTCATTGTCGGTTTTCGCCACGAATTTGTCCGTATAGATCTTCCGTTTCAGGTTTGCCCAGAAAACATCAGTTGGGCGCAGCTGGGCAAGTTATTTTTTTCGATTGTATGAGTGTGTGTGTGTGTATGTGAGAGAGAGAGAGAGAGAGAGAGAGAGAATTACACCGTCTTCAACCAGTAGAGGTAGCACACACTGAACTTATTATATCATACAATGGACAACACAACGCCCAGTGGACCAATAGAGTAGGGACATTTTCCTGTTTCACCTGCTGGAGCAGGAATAGAGCCCTCACTTTGTGACAATCTCCCTGAACGACGGGTGGATTATCTTCTCTACGCTTACCCAAAGTACTTTACAATACCCGTCTAATTTTGGCAAAGGTTTAATAATTCTTGGCTTGCTCTGGAATTAAAAAAAAAACAAACAGGATTTTAAAAACCTAACATGTTTCCAAATCGAATCGCATGAAACAGGAAGCAGCTTGAATCTAGCCGGTACTGTCATGTGTCGAAATATTCACTTTACAGTAGTGTTAGATTTTTGTATAGGAAAACCACCGAGTTTGTTCACAGTTTGTACTGAAAATGTACATTTCCTCCACAACCCTCTCACCCACACTGAAAATTATATTTCGTTTTATTATTATTTTGAAGGTAGGACTAACAAATTTATTCGTTGTAAAATGATTTGTTCTTTTCTAAAAGCTACCTTTGTACTCAATGCCACACACAATGCCAACTGTCAAAAGCACGAAGCATTTACTGACACAGAAAGAACATTCGTGCATTGTATGAAAAACAATATAAATTGCTACGAATATTTTTTTAAAAAAGATTAAAAAGAAACGTCTCTCTGGTGGTTGCATGATTGACTGACAGATCTCTATATCGACTCAGTATGTAATTGATAAAATAAAGCGCAAATCAGAGTTGTTCAGGATTTTTATTAATGTTTCTGTCATGAGGTTTGGACCTGTGTTTGATCTCAATAAACCATGGTGGCTCGTTAGAAGTGACTTGATTATTAAGTATAAACTTATAACTTTCGATAGCACTTTAATTTGTATTTTGGGATGAATCAATGATTCCAGCCCACCCAAGCAGCAATACCAGCATGTATGAGTACGATTGAAGAGAAGCAGCGATTGGTTGATCTTCATGAAATTAAATTCGTGCATCGTGCGAAGAGGTGTAATGATAGCATTTCACCAGATTACAAGCATTAAGAATGTTTCATACAATTTACGAGATATTTGTTCTATGTACAAAATCCATAGTCTCGTAAACTAGTGGAAGCAATTTACGAAAATAAATTTTTAGTGTATATATTGACAAAGCAAAACCGTAAAAACACCGTCCCAGAGAAACGAAAAAACGCCTCAGGGGCATCTAACTGTAAGCTCAGAGAACAGACATTCAGGCTCGAACCCAATTTACTGTGTAAATTTTGAAAAGCAAACCGTTGGAAAATCACCGCCGCCTAGTCTAGGTTTCACCAAACTAAAATTGACAGACAATCAAATCTCAAGGTGTGCAGGTGGTGCCATCAACTTACGATTCACCAAGACTAACGGAAACGAGCTGTAATCTTCTATTAGCAGTTACAGAAATTTACACACGGAGGGCACTCCAGCTTGGATGTCTGTTCTCTGTGCTATAAGGTACTAGGTGGGTCTTCATATGTTGCCAGTCAATCTGAAAAATTTGAACGACGTCTGCATTGGGTTATCTCATATAATATTAATCCATCCAATATATCACAAAACATAGCAATTGATTGGGCAGATTGGAGCTATTGATATGATTGGGTATAGAACCAAGTCTTCCCCGGTTGGTGCTAAGCCGATGAGCCTGGACATCAATAGAAGCATAAAGTTGCCAGAAGGCACGAAATGCATCTACGCACTGCTACTTTTACAAGCCCCTCAATCGCAATTTTTAATGAATTCGCAAAGACTATTCTTAAGAAGCTTCTACAGGATTGATACAGTTGTAAAAAATGAAAATTTACGAAAAAATAGTTCGCTTCGAGCATCGGCTGTGAAAGGTTGTGGAGATGCTTTATTACGCACTATTTTGCTATTGGCCATGGCGCGTTTCGTCTTGTTTCGGTTATATATAATTCGGCGATGTTTGTGACCCATAATATTGGTTTGCCATGCTCGCCGTATCACCATATCCTGGAGCAAGTAACCCGCTATCCTATTTGGTGATTGGCTCCAATAGCATTATTTGTATAAATAGTTTTTTTTATGTATTATTTAGGTGGCTTTTAGCCACCTGGGCTAGTTCGTTATCGGTGTATAAATTGGGGTAAATCAGAAATATGTATTAATATTCAAAAAATAGAGGTGGGTTATATCTAGGTTATAACCGCAAGTTTAACGTAGCATCGCGTTGGTGTATCCCTTCTTATGAAATTTTCTTTCCTTATTTGACCTGCATTCTGGTGACACAGGCGCTGGGTTTTGCTTAAGTTTGAGATCACCAGTTTTTTTTCACATTGAGGATGTATGCTAGTCCCAAGCATCATCTGTTGGTTCTCTGTGTATTAACAGCTGATCTGGCAGCAACGGAGTAGCAGCCTCAGGTGGTTAATCATGATTATTATCTTGCTCATTCTCATAGCAACCGATTGAATCATTGAATAGGGAACGTCCATTAATTACGTCACGCAAAAAATGACTTTTTACAACCCCCTCTCCCCACCTTGTCACGTTTTTTGTATGGACCTCCAAATTTTTTTGTATGGATCGTCACGTTTTCTCAAACCCCCCCCCCCTCCCCCCTTACTGCGTGACATAATTAATGGACCTTCCCATAGGATTAAACAACTGCAACTTTTCGCTATGATTAGCTTGCTGTCTTGCTCTCTCACACGCTTGTTAAATGACTGGTCTGAAATTTGGATATGAGTCGTTTCGTCTCGCCCGTAGAATATCGTAGCATTTGCTCCATTAAAATCTCTTGGATACGGAAAAAATATTTTAAAATACTGAATTAGTGTAAATGTCAAAACTGAAAAGTGTATATTTTAAAGGACCAAGTGCTTCCCTGGATGAAGGTCAACTTCTCCGAGGACCAAAACGTTGTCCTACAGCAGGATGGAGGGCCGTGTCACACGTCCTATCGAACCCAACAATGGTTGAACGATAACATGAAGTTTTGGCCGAAGGAGTTGTGGCCCCCTAGCAGTCCAGATTTTAATTCGTTGGATTATTCGATTTGGGCATATGTTGAAACACGAGCCTGCAAAACATCACATCCAAGTGTGAAAACCCCGTAGTCAACCATAACACGCACATGGCAGTCAATGTTGGAGGACAACGTCCGAAAGGCATGCTCTGGCTTCCGGCGTCGGCTCGAGGATGTTATTAATAAAAATGGAGGACACATTGAATAAATTTGTTTAAAAGGACTTTATAAAGATAACTGCACTCGAAAATGTTGATATTATTGCTTGAATTAGTTGAAACTGGGATTTGAAAGAAATAGAACAAATTTTCGCATTATTTTCTGCCGCACCCTGTATATCGATTTGGTCGAATGCTTTACTGAAGTCAGTGTAATCAGTGATTACTGATCAGAAGATTTGTAATAATTGAGCGGTCTTTGCAAAAACCATGCTGTTTATTTGTAATTAGATTTTTTACTTGGTGGATAATTTTGCATTGGCAATAGATTCAAAAAGCTTAGGAATGCAATGAATAATGTCAATTTTACGATAGTAAGGTCAGTTGTCAGATTTCGTGCCTGATTTGAAAATAGTCACCAAGTAAGAGGATTTTCCAATTTCAGGGAATTATTCAATCTTAAGAGACAAACTGAAGAGTTGCTCTACGCGGAGAGTAAGCTCTTCTGAAAGATGTTAGGTGAATGCGGGTGCAACACCATCTGGCCCTGGCCCTTTAGTTGTGTCCAAATGTTTAAGTGCAGTAAATACTTCATATTGAGATAATTGATTCATGGAAATTTCAGAAGGATTTTCACTAACAGTTTCGTCAAAATGCGTTCGTGAAGGAGAGTTGTTACTTTTCAATATGTGTTTGCGTAATTGAAACATTTTTTGGACATTATTTGACTACTGATTCGACTTTACGATTATTTTCTTTATGAGCAGAGTTATGTTGTGTAAGTTTGGCTGCATTTGTCCTGATAATTTTGTAAATTCATGCTACTACTTTCATTTTCATGAAATTGGTTTGCTTTTGTTTTCTGTTCTTCATATTTTTTAGTTGTGGATTGAACCACATTGGAAATTTGTTGCTTTGTGTTCGTATTCTTCTTTTTGTTGGTACAGTTTCTGAAATTAGGTTCTTAATAATTGAGTTAAGTTTTCCTACTTTAGTGTCGACGTGGTAACAAATGTTTACATTCTTGTTACATTCAGTAAAATGACGTCGAATCAAGTGGAAGTGCACAAAGGCATTTTTTACGAACGGCAGTAAAATCCGAATTTATCGGTACGCGATCTTGCCAAGAAACTAAAACTACAAAAAAGTACCGTGTATTGTGTTTGCAAATCATTTGACCTGCGTTTGTCTCTGGATCGGAAGGATGGAATTGGAACAAATCGAAAAGTATGCTCCCGACAATTGGACAAGAAGGTGGTAGCCATTTATTGAGAAAAATCCCAATCTTTCTGTGCGAAATGTGGTTCGCAAAGTTGGAAAGTCAAAATCACAAAAAGTGAAGTAGAAGATAGGACTGAAGACGTACAAAGTGAACAAGATGCCCAATCGTGATGACAAAATTGCAAAATTTCACTGTAAAAAGTCGTGCTAAGGAGCTTTAAACACATTTTTTGAAAACATTTTCTTGTATCATAATGGATGACGAAACATACGTACTCGAAGTCTTTAAACAGCTTCTGGGTCTGGCTTTTTACACCGCAATTCAAAGGAACGTCGTTTGTATTTGGCAGGCCATATGTATTTGTGTTCGAAATTTAACGTGGACAGTCTTTATTCAGGTGCAAAATATATACAAGAAAATATGTGAATTTCACCAGCAATATGTGCTTCGACCGGCATGTTCCAATTTTTTGTGTTTATTGGTTTTGATTTCTTTAGAAGGCATTGATGGCTAAAAGTACTCCACCTCTGGACTTTTTCTGAAAAACTTACATTTCTGTCGTGAAGAAATATGTTAAAGTTATTTTAAAACTGTCTTAATTTTGCTTTCGTCCTAGCTAGTTTCAGTTCCAAAAATAACAATGGAAGAATAAGATAAATGTTATTGTTAAATTTCTTGCATTATGACTGGGATTTTCATACGACTGAAATTCAGACAGTAGACCAATAGTTCAGTCGCATTCTTGTTAGAAAGTCAGGATTTTTTTTAAAGAATTCGTTGTACTTAGATTTAAATTTTGTTGTGGAAGCGTGTTTAAAACTTTGTCGTGGTGTGAAATTTGTTGTTTTTGAATTTGATTGTTTTTGAAAAGTATTAAGAAACTCTCCACAGTCTTGCAGGAACAACAACTAATCCATTTCTCCTCCTGCATTACAGTCAAATATAAATTAAACGCATAAATCATCAACCCAACATAGCAATCATAATGCAATTAAAAATACCTACTCTTCACTTTAGAAGCTTTTGATAAATAGCA
Organism: Aedes japonicus; assembly: GCA_034211315.2. Lineage (NCBI taxonomy): Eukaryota > Metazoa > Arthropoda > Insecta > Diptera > Culicidae > Aedes > Aedes japonicus. Next base: position 132,012 of record JASCZW010001495.1, read on the forward strand.
CGGCTGTTCCGACAGTAAAGGAACCTTCTACAAAGAGAAAAATTGAATTACCTCCCGTATTTTTCCGACAATTCTATTACCATAAACAGGTTAACTGCCCTTTGGATCCGATTATCCAGGAACATCGCTAAAAAGTTGTCCAGTCATTAACCGATTCCAAAAAGTATACAATTCTTCTCAACACAAAAAACAAAAACTAAATAAAGAGAGCACCCTCGAAACCTCATAGGTGCTTCATATAATAGGAAATTTCCTTCCGAAGCTCCACCTCGCGCCATTGCGCCCGGCATAAAACTGATAGGCCCATTTAGGTCTTCAATTATTCATAATTGTTCAGCGGAAAAACAATTTCAACTCCTCTTGCAAGTCGGTCTGTCCCCTTCCCACGAACGACGCTCCGGGTGGTGGTTTCCTTCCCCAACCAATGCGGACTCCATTCTGCATTATCATCGTTTTTTTTTATTATTGGAAAACGAGATATCTATGGCTGCGGTGCGGTGCGACGGCGCGGCTTTCGTTGGGATGAAATTAAGGCGGAAAGCGATGAGAAGCACTTCTTTTTCGGGTTAGCGTTTTGCTACATTTTATATGGCACCATCGGTAATGGTTATTTAAATGAGAGTGCTACGGAGAGATAACCATGTCGAAGAAGTGATCCCTAACCAAACGATACGACTTGCAACGGGTTTGAGTGTTAGGTTTTTGCTTTTGGTAACGAGAATATCACCATTGTTGGGGAATTAAACTTACGGATAATTGTCTGGCTGCACAGTTAAACTAAATGACAAAATGGCGTCAACAATTCAATTTGCTGTGTTCGTACAATGGATCGGGATAACTTATCAGCTGCCTTTGTAAATTGATTGTGACAAGATCGATTTACTTCGTAATGTTTGATATAATGAATCATAATTGATTGCACATTTGTTCTGAGTCAGGTGTAATTTTTATGAACATATTCGGATGAAAATTTTGACCCAACACTGGGGTGTAGAGTTATTTTGCATATCGGGATCATTTATGTATTATATGTTAACGATAATGAGAACAAACAGAATTATTCACCATCTTCTTCTTTCTTGGCATTTTAAGTCAATCGTTTATCATCATAAGCTGCTAAGTTAGTGTTCTAAAGGCACTTTCACGAATCGAACCTTCCCATCTTCGGCATTGTGTTATTTTATTGTAAATATAACGCTTTTGTAGCCATTTGGTGGTCCTTAAAAACACCGTTTATTTGACTTGTACAGGGTGTCTCGCAATAGGTGTCAGTAAAACAAAATGGGATTACAGCAAAAAAAAAACAACCAAATCATAGCATTTATTTTTCATTTCAAAGATACATGTTAACATGTTAATAAACCATATCAATTCAACTCGAATCTCACGCCCTTTGTAAACCCGTCGCAGCTGAGTCCTGTTGGAAACAATATGGTGTATTCCCATTCAGCGTTGAAGTACGAGGAAGTAGCTGGGTCTTCAAAACCTGCTCGATGTAATATTCAGTGTTGATTTTTACGTTGGGTTCTATGGAAAGAGCCATATCATACTATGATTTTCGATACATTCTGATAGCGTTCTACAGATGTTCTATCTCCTGGAGTATTGGCAATACTTTTGCCATACACACGATCATTTGGTTGATTATGACTGTCCTGAAGGAGGAAGAGCTTTTCATCCCAAAATAAAATCTCGTAGGCACCGTGCCGAACCAATTGATTTCTGCTTCTTTGGACCCTGGCTTGCTTATGACGCTCCGTCAACTCGTGAACCCGTTGTTCCTTGTACGGCTTGCATTCCAGATCACGTCTGAGGAGCCTGTTCATCGAAGCAGGAAAACGGAAAACAAGACGCTTACTCAATCTGAACTGCTTGACGTTATTGAATATCCCCAACATCTTAGGAAGATTAAACAATGTATTAACAAGGTGTGTTTCTATCCATTTGACTGATCGGTGAGAATACAGAAAAAAGTTTCTCAAGAAGTCTTATTACAGGGTGCGGCAGAAAATAATGCGAAAATTTGTTCTATTTCTTTCAAATCACATTTCCAACTGATTCAAGCAATAATATCAACATTTTCTAGTGTAGGTATCTTTATAAAGTCCTTATAAACAAATTTATTCAATGTGTCCTCCATTTTTATTAATAACATCCTCGAGCCGACGCCGGAAGCCAGAGCATGCCTTTCGGACGTAGTCCTCTGACATTGACTGCCATGTGCGTGTTATGGTTGACTTCAGGGTTTTCACACTAGGGTGTGATGTCTTGCAGGCTCGTGCTTCAACATATGCCCAAATCGAACAATCCAACGGATTATGATCTGGATTGCTAGGGGGCCATAAATCCTTCGGCCAAAACTTCATGTTATCGTTCAACCATTGTTGGGTTCGATTAGACGTGTGACACGGCGCTCCATCCTGCTGTAGGACAACGTTTTGATCCTCGGAGAAGTGGGCCTTCACCATGGGAAGCACGGATATACACTTCGGTATTGATTTTAACTCCAGCATCAATGAAAACAGGTGACATTTGCAAACCGTTGGACGCCACCAAGCCAAACATCATGACACCAGCCGGATGTTTGGTTTGAAATTTGAATTTCACTTTTCCTGGAACATTCTCCATTTTCTGCGCTGAAACGAACCGGTCCGTGCGGCTGTTGGCCGCAGCTTTTCATCGGCGAACAGGATTATCATTTTTCCTTCTTCAACAAGGAAAGCAATCTCTTGGAACAAGTCACTCGTAGTTCCTTGACCCGATCCGTAATCAAGTGGCGTTTTGCTATGACTCTGAAAGATGCATGCAGGTCTTCTTTGATGATTCTCGGCATGGATTTCTCCGAAATCCAAGTTTTCTTATGGAACGCACCGGGTTGCGAGCAATTTTTGCACGGACCGATTTGATCACTTCGGCGTACGTGCAAAGAGCGGACGTTCGCTTCTCGGCTTTCGCTGCTTAGGACCATCCTGCAGGGACTTTTTTATGTGGTAAACTGTTGCCAAATGGCACCCTACTACCTTTGCAATCTCTTTCGGCTTCTTCTGGGCGAGCAACAAATTGGTGATCTATTCTTTCGCGAATATTTTGACGAATTTGCTATAAAACAAATAGCATGTTTGGATGCAGCACTTGAAAGTAAACATAATAAAATACACTTTCGACAGAAATTAATCACTAGCTACACGAATAAACCCAATACTCTAGTTTGAACATTTTCGCATTATTTTCTGCCGCACCCTGTACGCGGCCCCCATCGCGCGCAAAGCTTCTTCATACCCAAAACGGAATACATGATATTGTCAACTCGTTCCATTGAAATGCCTAAAGCCTTAGATAGCTCTCTCAGTTTCAATTTTGGATCCTCCAATACTGTATCATGGGTTTTATCGACGTTCTCTGTTGTAGTGACCTCATTTGGGCGTCCAGAACACGGTGCATTAACGATGCTCGTACGGCCACAACGAAAATCAGCAAACCAATCATTTGAATTGACGGAGCAGAGTCTGAAAAATACTTATCCAGCTTGGCTTTGGTTTCCGCAGCCGTTTTCTTGCGTAGAAAATAGTATTTTATCGGATTTTTCCATTAAAAAAAAAAACTTGCTGATCCGTCTCTTCTCACTGTTGTCACTAATGAATGCGAGGACAGAAATGGCTGAGATTTTGACAGCCGTCATTCAAGGAGTGAAACTCATAGATAATGGTTCGCATTGGCGATTAGCAACGCCATCTGTAGGAAATTAATCCGTCAGTGAAGAACGATTTAGTGGAATTAACTTGACCAAACTTTGCATCAAATATCTCCGGAGCAATCATAGGACGATGGTGCTCTGGGATTCCACGAAGCTCCTGCTTAATGGATATATCAAAATGAACCGAATTGTTGAAATCGGAGAAGCAAACACGATTGGAAATGTTCGGCGAAGGGCTGACATCCTGTGTTATGTACAAATGGTACAAGGTCATGAAGCGGGTTTGAGGATTCAACTCAAGGAGCTTCTCAAAATTTTCGATCACCTGGGGGTTCATAACTTCACTTCTGGTAAGGAGCCGGAGAGATAGTTCTGAAAACCGATCCGAGAGTGGCAACATGCCAGCCAGCAATTCAAGACTCATGGTGTGAGTCGAGTGCACGCAACCTAACGCGATACGCAGACACCGATACTGAATACGTTTCAGTTTAATGAAGTGCGACCAGCTGCGTCAGCTGACTGAAAACAAAAACTACCGTATTCCATAACCGACAAAATCGTTGTCCGGTACAACGTTAGAAGGTCTTGTGGATGCGCTCCCCACCAGGTCCCGGTAATTGTGCAGAGAAAGTTGATCCTTGGCTGGCACTTTCGCTTCACATACTCAATATGGGATCTCCAGGTGCACTTTGAATCGAACCAGACCCCAAGATATTTAAATGACATAGAATAAGTTATCGGCTTACCCCAAATTTGAAGCTTCGGTTGTGCTGGGTTATGCTTCCTAGAAAAAACTACAAACTCAGTTTTCTCCGTAGAGAATTCGATACCTAGCTCTAGAGCCCAAGTAGACAAATTGTCTAAGGTATCCTGTAAGGGTTCTTGCAGATCGACCCCATTGGGTCCCGTAACAGACACTACGCCGTCATCTGCAAGTTGTTTTAACGTACAGTTGTCATCTAGACAACCGTCAATGTCTTTGACATAAAAAGTATACAAAAGGGGGCTTAAACATGATCCCTGGGGGAGACCCATGTAGTTGAATCGTGAAGCTGTAGAGGTTCCATGAGAGAAGCTCATATGTTTCTCTGACAGCAAATTGTACAAAAAATTATTCATTAATGGTGAAAAGCCACAAGCGTGGAGTTTATCTGAAAGAACTTCAACAGATACTGAATCAAAAGCCCCCTTTATGTCCAAGAATACAGAAGCCATTTGCTCTTTTTAGCAAAGCTAACTGAATATCCGTGGAAAGCAACGCGAGACAGTCGTTCGTTCCCTTACCCCTACGGAAACCATATTGAGTATCTGAAAGCAGGTTGTTCGTCTCAACCCATTTGTCCAGACGGAAAAGGATCATTTTCTCCAACAACTTTCGAATACAAGATAACATCGCGATGGGTCGATAGGAGTTGTGGTCGGACGTGGGCTTACCAGGTTTTTGAATGGCAATAACTCTCACCCGTCTCCAATCATCCGGTACAATGTTGAGTTCCAGAAACTGATTAAACAAGCGCCACATGCGCCTCTTTGCGACGCCTGGGAGGTTCTTAAGCAAGTTGAACTTTATCCTGTCATCCCCTGGAACCGTATTGCCACACGAAAGGAGCGCGAGAGAGAACTCTACCATTGAAAAAGGTTGGCTGATCTCATCTATCGAATTCGTGGTTTTGCGAGGAATCATCCGTGCCGGCACAGAATCTGGACAAACTTTTCGCGTGAACTTGAGGATACATTGGTCCGAGTACTCCTCGCTCTCGTTGTTCGTAGTTCGGTTACGCAACCTTCGCGCCGTGTTCCAAAGAGTACTCATCGACGTTTCGCGCGATAGCCCGTTCACGAATGTTCGCCAGTAACCGCGCTTCTTGGCCTTGATGAGGCTCTTAAGTTCGCGTTCGAGAGCCGTGTATACTTCGAAGTGCTCAGGTGTTCTACGTCTACGGAAAACTTTAAACGCGTCGGACTTTTTACGGTAAACCTCGGTGCACTGCTGATCCCACCATGGAGAAGGAGGTTTCCTGCGAAATTACGTCCCTGGAACTGGTCGAGTTTGAGCTTAAAGCGCGCTGTCTAAGATCAGGTTGGAGAGGAAGTTATATTCTTCCTGCGGTGAAAGCCTTTCTACCGTCGTTACGGCTTCATCTACATACTGCTGTCATAAACTTTGTCCAATTGATGTGACGGGTAAGATCATACGTGACGTTGACAGATTTCGATGGATTGAACCCGGTGGTAACCGAAATTTTTATGGGCAAATGATCACTACCGTGGGGATCTTGAATCACATTCCATGTGCAATCCAACGATAATGAATTCGAACAAAGTGTGAGGTCTAATCTACTGCCAACTGAGGATGTACCAGCCAAACGTGTTACTTCTCCATTGTTAAGTACTGTCATATTGAAGTTGTTACAGAGGTCATATATCAGGGAAGACCGGTTGTCATCGTACAGTTCTCCCCAGCCTGTACCGTGGGAGTTAAAATCTCCCATGATAAACCGTGGAGAAGGAAGGACCGAACAAATATCTGAAAGTTGTTTTCGGTTAATCGAGGCTCTAGGAGAAATATATACAGAAGCAATGCAAAGGCTTTTATTTTTAATAACTGCCTGACATGTGACTTCTTCAATACCTGTAATAAGCGGAAAATTCACTCTATAGAAGGAGTAGCACTTTTTGATCCCCAAAAGTACTCCCCCTCCACGCGAATCCTCACGATCAAGACGAATAATATTGAAATCATGAATCGGAAGATTGATTTCGGAAAAGAGCCATGTTTCACAAAGAGCGAATGCATCACAACCGGTAGTGTGAGCTAAAAATTTGAATGATTCCAATTTAGGAATCAAACTTCGACAATTCCACTGTAGAACAGTGATCAAATCCCCGACCTCATTTGGAAAATTATCCATCGAAGGAAATGATAGCTGCAAGGAGGGGCCACTTAATTGTCAATTGCTTCAAAAAGGTCTTCACTGTTGGAAGCATTGCCAAAACAATGCTTTTGAGAGGGTCAGAAATATCGAGGTACTTAAAGATACCTTCGGCAATGTCATCAGATGAGAACAGCCCACTTGAGGAGGGCGCTTCTGTTCTTAAAATAGGGGCGTCAGGGGTTTTGGATGTCCCCGGGAGAGATGGAAAGTCCTGGGTGTAGTTAGTACTACGGAAACCAGGAGGAATTGTGTTTTCCTTTTTTCCACCTTGTTTTGAAATGGGCAAGCTCGTCTCGGGCTTCTTTTCAGCACTTTCCGTGGGGGGACGCGTCTTCGCTTCCTTGAAGCACCTTCTGGAAAAGTGAACGATGTTCCCTCTTCAGCCGAATCAAAGTCAGACTCGCCATCTGACAGAGGAGCAAAGGGATTTGTATTGGCATCGGGTGATGGTGAGGCTTTTTTCACCATTTCGGCGAAAGATTGCCTGGAACGCTGTTTTAGTGAGCGTTCTAATTGTTCTGCGCGTTGTTTGTACGCCGGGCACGACGAGAGAGCACGAGGAGGAGTTCCTTTACAGTAAGCGCATTTTGGTGTGCTGTCTGCGCAGGCGCCATCCCCGCAGTTGGAGCAGTGTGTCTTATTGCCGGAATGGGAGGTCGTATGTCCCATCTGTTTGCACTTTTCACAGATCATGACCCGAGGTACAAACAACCGCACAGGTAGTCGAAGTTTTCCCAACTCGACGTATTGAGGGAGGGCTGAACCAGAAACGAGTCTGAGTGGTTAAATTTCTTTTCACCCTTAGTGATCGATACTGTGTCTAGTTTTTGTACATCGAGTATCTTGACTGAAGGAAGCAGAGGGTTCTTAAATCGACCAATCCCCTGCTTCAACAGGATCTCAGGGGTCAAACTCGCTTCGGAGACCACACCTTCTATCTCAATACATCGAGCTGCGATGTACAGGGTGGCAACGTAGAAATGATACACTCGGAAATTGTTATAAAACTTAAACAGAATTGTATTTCTCATTCATTTCACTTTTAATAACAAGACAAAATGTTAAACTTTTATTGTGCTTAGTGAAGTTCAAACCTTTCACCTTTGTATTTAATCACGGTACGGAGACGCTTCTCAAAGTTTTTGCAAGCTGCACGCACCACCTCCTCCGGCATTTGATCCCAAATCTCAACCAAGCTGTTTTTAAATGAGTCCAAACACATGTGCTTCATATTGCCCAGTTTTCCAAGCATGTAGCCCCAGATGCTGAAGTCCAGTGGGTTCAAATCAGGAGACGATGCAGGCCATTCTGAGCAGCTGATGAAACATGGTAAATTTTGCTTACACCAATGCTGAACAACTATGGCCTCATGCGCTGGAGCTGAATCTTGCTGAAGCAAAACTTTCCGCACCGAAAAGTTTCTTAGCATAGGGAAGTAGGTGGTCCTTGATGACGTATTGTAAATAGTACTCTTTGTTTATTTTCACCCCCTGTCTCATGAACAGCAGCGGTAATTTGCCTTTGACGATATTGCACCCCAAACCATCACCGCAGAGGCATTTTGATATCGTTCAACCCCTCGTTTGTCAGCCGGTATTTCACGAAGATTTGTTCCATATACACGATCATTTTGTTTGTTCAGGGACATTTCAGAGTAAACAATTTTTCATCTGAAAAAATATGTTAGTGACCAGCGTGCGTCTTGAGCAACGCACGTAGATCTGGCAACTCTGTCTTCAATATTCTTGCGTGTCAATCCGTGAATCCTCTGTTTTTTGAAAGCTCCATATCCAAGGTCACCTTTCAATATATTTTGCATTGATGTGTGACTCATTTTCATTTCACGCGCCATTTTTTCTCGCCGACCGAGCCGGATTCTTCTGAATTCGCTCATTAACTGCCTTGATCGCTGAGGGCGTCCGTACACTGCGTTTTTACCGGGTTTCTTCTTAGGGACAACAGTACCAGTATCTTTGAAACGTTTTATGGTCCTGTACACAAATAATCTGCTCAACTTCAAATGCGACAGCTTCCTTCTGATCTCCAAATTAGTCAGTCCGTCAAGATGCAAGATCCGAATTTGTTCTCTACATGAATCCATCTCTATTTTCGTCAACTTAAGAGCACTAATTCAGTTTGTTGTTTACGAATGAACTGACAACAAGTCACTGTTTCAAATCGTACACAAGGGGTCTACCGATAATGGTATACATTGTAGCGAGGAGATCACAAATGAGTGTATCACTTTCATGTTGCCACCCTGTACACCAAATACTCCAGTGTAAAAAATTGAGAGACAACCATTTCGTTAGCTTGTGTAAGGTTGGACACAACGACTTTTAGTTTATTGGGTCTCACCTTAATTATCTCGGTCACGGCCAAGAATCGTTTCGTCAGATCGTTTGAAATCTGTTAAATATTCAGAGGTTTTGGGCCGAAAATAGACAACCTAAGGACCAGCTAAACTAACTGGATAAGCACGCGATCGGGTAACATTAAGAGCTACCCCATCACTTTGTGCCATAGATGATTCATCTTCCGATAAATTATCCATGGCTCGTTTGTGGGAGCTTATGGCGCTCAACCACTAACATAATTATCTACACACTACCAAAATGTCGTATAAATTTCTGTCTGCTGAGACCGACACATGCAAGCGTCCTTTAGCACATAAGAACGCGTTGAAAGAGATGAGAAAATAAATTCAATCAAACACATCTTTCGTCGAATTGCGTATGTGTCAGTCTCAGAAGACATAATTTTACATGAAATCTTTGTTTACGTTCCCCGACTTTTTACAAACATGAATTACGTCTCGTGTAAAATTCATAATTTCTTAGTGTGTACAATTTTTTTTTTTAATGTAAAATATTGTTTATTTAGTTTTGTACTTAAATAACATATCAAAACAAATCAAAATCAATTTTCTAAACTTAATACAAAATCTAATTCCTCTACATCGATTCTATTATTAACATTAAAATTAATAAAGTTGATGTATTGTGTTATCGATTTGAGAATAACATTTTTCGTTGCTGTTGTCATAGTTAGCCAGAATTGGCCTCACAAATTCATGAAAAATAAAGTCTCTGCCATCCGCCGAGTGTCGTCGTCATTCTCCGCTGAATGTGTGCCCATGCAGCAGCTACTCGAGGGCACTCGCTGAACCTGTGTTCCAAAGTCTCGATGGTGGGCACCCGACAGTGCTGACAATTGGGGTCATTTGCTCGGCCAATGATATGCAGTAAGCTTCGATGTTCCGTCTTTTTCGTTCACAAACAAGTAGAGATCGCTGCGTTGTTGTGACGATAGTCTTTCATTGAAATGTTCATCCAGATTTTCTTCCAGTTTTGGCCCGGATGATTCCTTTCACTCTTGGCAGGTCCGTTTGATCCAAATAGAAACGGTGTATTTTGATCGCTGGAGGGGTTTTGTTGGATGTGGTGAGGAAATAAGGGAATTTGCTGGGAAAGGAGTTTGAGACAAGGAAGATTGATGGGGAGGATTATTTTGAACGAGAAGGGAATGATAACAGGGAAGGGAATCGATCTCTTGCAGGTGACGGTTGATGAGAAGCGCTTTACATTTGATCGCCGGCAATTGTAGTTTAAGTCCGCCTTGCTCTCTGCTACGCGCCAACTGCTGCATTGGAATTCGGGCAGGCAGCCCTCGAAACAAGAACGTGCCCATCATCGACGTCAACTTTGCCGTGTGAGCACATTGCGGTGGGATCACGGACGCAAGGTACCAAATCTTCGCTGTTATGAAGGTGTTCAGTAGTACTACCTTCTGCTGCAGGTTGAGTGAACGCGATGCTATGTGCAACCATATAAGTTGTGAGGTCCTGAGATATCAATGCATCCCAGTTCAGCTTCACCATCAGCCGCACTGAGTTGGTGAAAATAACGCCCAACACCTACCTTCACGTTCTCCTTCGTCTGCAGATTCGGTACCGTCAGAGGTTCCCCATTGATGAAACCTACGTCAATAGCCACCGTTTTCTGCCGATTTAGTTTCGCCCCCAGCCACGCTTTCCGAAATAATCGAACAGCTGAAAGATCCGTTCGATCTTTTGTGTTGATGTTACCATCACAGTAATATCATCAGCGTATGCTACGCAGAGCTCCATCCCCGCACACACGTTCTATTCGACTGAGCAGGGGATGTAAATAGAGTACGAAGAGCAACATCGACAAAGGGTCTCCTGACGAACCGACCGCTTTATTCGGAAGCGCTCAGAGAGATGCCCATTCACCATCACACGTGATGATGAGGCCCCAGCCATTTCGGCGCAAGCCAACCGGACGAAATGTGTTTCCTACATCGGGATTCGAACCAAGGCTTCTCACGACTAATCGATGAATGCCGGTTGTGTTAACGCTCTTAGCCATAAGAGCAATGGAATTTTATAAGACAACTGCATAATATTAAAGAAGCACACCCCAAACATACCCTCTTTGTCGTTCTATAAGAACATATTTCATGCAGCTATTTTTAGATTTTTCTTGCTAAACACGGCATTGAGATCTGATACACCTAACCTTTAATCAGTGCAAACCTCAACCCGATACGAGCTACAAATGAAATCATACTCCACCGCCGTTCATCACACAACAAGCCGACACAATTTTGATGCCCGGTGCAGGATGAAACTAAGTATGAGTATGAGAATAAAGATTGAAAAACAGCTCCGTCCTCTGAATATAAACAACCAGAAAAACCCGTGACTCCCATAATGCATCCAAACTTTTTGCTGAAATTTTCAGAATCAAACTTTCTGGTTAAGGAGAATGAAGGTGACGATTCTGAATCTGACAGGCAGCTCAGCTCGAGCATATATGCATATATGTTTTTCATTTCCAAAGTAAAATTGGAAAACGTCATCCAGATGATATTGCACCAATGCTACTTTTTAGATAGCAATGAAGCATTTATTGAGACAATGCATTAATGGATCACTTAATGCGTATTTAACGTTAAGCTGTTTTGTAGAAATATAGTAATGCATCATGAACATGTTTAATGTATAGGTAATGCTACATAGCATGGGAGTTGTTGAAAAAATGTGATATGGTATTACTGTTGCTGATAGTCAGTCGAATTAGTGTTATGATATAATGCTTGTGGTTACTTGGGATGTTCTTATGATGTATTTTATTTGCATGTGGATGCTTTAAGATAAATTGATACTGAATGTCATTGATTTAAATAAAAAAAAGCAGATCCAAAGTTTTGAGATATTGGTGCTAAGTTTCTTATCCATCTTCATTTCATAAAGTGACTACCCAAGTAACCACGAGGCTATAATAGCATGCATATATAGGGCATATGTATTACGTCTAGTGCATCATTGAAGTTTGATTAAAGCTGAAAAGGGCCCCACTAAGATCGAGCTAAAGTTATATCTTTGTAATGCCATAAGACATGGTTAAAGTAGCATTATAGCCACCGACAAACCGACATAAAACTCAATCTTCATTATTGATCAAGAATCCATAACGACCGATTCAAATGTGCAGCGATCCCATCTGTCAAAACCTATAGAATCATTTTATCTAGATCAAATAAATCTGTCCAGAATTGCTCAGACATGAACCTTCTCATCAAGTTCCCAAGCGTGTTTGTGGCTTCTATAAACGTTTTCAACGAACACGAAGATAGGTGTCAGCAATATAATTTGAACAGAAATATTAAAACATTTGCTATTGTCATTCATGTCGGTTTGTCGGTGTTATAGCATTGGTAATGCATCACTACTTTTTCAAGCTTATATAACGCTTTATTACTTGAGAACTGTTGAATTGATGCGACCTGCATTACCGATGTTGATTTTGGGTTGAATATAATGCTTGTGGTTACTTAGGTAGTTCCTTTACACAATCACCTTTGAAAAATGCATTGTTTGTAATCTCTTTTACATGCTGCAAAATACCTAAAATGTATTCACTTCTTGACATATAACCTTTTTAGGCATTTTTGTATAAAACCTTTTTAGGCCTTTTATGAATAATTCCAGTCTTCAAGCAAAGTGCGTACTTTGAAGTCATAATTGCACCCTTCAGATTTACTGTACATCGTTTCTTTTGTTATGGTTAATCGGATGTACAGAGAATTCCCTTTTTATTAAAAATAAAATCAATTGTTCCTGGGGAGGCAAAAATATTCTTCGTCTGACGAATCCATATTGAACACTGCGAAAAACAACAAAACACCATGCAACCAAACGCGTGAAAAAACGCGTTCACTATGCATCATAGCTCGCGTTGCGCTTCGCTTTTGATCAATTCGCTTTTTCCGCAACGCTTCGCTTCGCGCCGCAACGCGTTTACTATACCATCGGCCTGAGTTGATACCCAGTGCCCGGAGAGTACGATGCAGGAACTCATGAGAGACCCGATCAAATGCTTGAGCAAGGTCAAAAGAGATTAATTTTGCTTTCTCTTTCTCGCAACCAGCTGTGCCAAGCGATCCTTGAGCGACAGTGTTGCTTGAAAAATTGATTTGTCGGTGTTGCAACATTTTTGCGCAGTGCTCAGAATGCGATGGTTGCGTAGCATGGGTTCTAGACGGGCCTTCATCACACGGGAGACGATTTTGTAATCTACGTTGAGCAGACTGATCGGTCGGTATGCACTTGCTGTTCCATCTCCTCCTCTCTTTTTCACGAGCACGATTGTGCCATCGGAGAATTCCGGAGGGAGCTCATTCGTCATGGCTTCATTCATAACGTAATATAGCTCTCTGTAAATGACGTCAAACGTTCGTAGGTAGAACTCCACCGGCAGACCGTCAGTGCCCGGTGATTTTCTCCTCTGCGACGTTCGGATGGCATTTTTCAAGTCGTCGATGGTGATCTCTTCCATTAGAGCTGCGTTGGCTTCGTCGTTTTCGGGTATGGCTCTTCACAATCAAAACGCTCTTCTCCGATCTGTCTCGTTTCTCCGCTGCGTACAGGTCCCTGTAGTAATGAAAGCATATGCTGCTCGATCGCAGCAGCACCTTGATTTGTTCACCTCGCTCATTTTGCAGACTTGTTATCATTGTTTTTTTCCGTCTCCGGTCACCTAGCTGGAAAGTTGATAGGCTCTCCCTGCTACAAACGTCTCATTTATGCGGGACGAAGTTTTGCGCAAACTGCCGTTGCAACGTGAGCATTTGTGCTTTCACGCGATTGATGGTCACCAGCATGGCGGGATTGTGGAAGTAGTCATCATACGCGAGACGCAGCTGTTCGTAGAGACGTTGATGTTTAGCGTTAAAGATTCTGAATGCTTCACTCGACTTCCAACGGAAAAATGATTTTGTTTTTGGTTTTGCGCATGAAATCCACCACGCCATCCAGGTGGGAAAATATCTCCGCTGGCTCGCTTGTGGGAGCTTATGGCGCTCAACCACTAACGTAATTATCTACACAATACCAAAATGTCGTATAAATTTCTGTCTGCTGAGACCGACACATGCAAGCGTCCTTTAGCACATAAGAACGCGTTGAAAGAGATGAGAAAATAAATTCAATCAAACACATCTTTCGTCGAATTGCGTATGTGTCAGTCTCAGAAGACATAATTTTACATGAAATCTTTGTTTACGTTCCCCGACTTTTTACAAACATGAATTACGTCTCGTGTAAAATTCATAATTTCTTAGTGTGTACAATCAATCATATCATATCAATAATTTCTAAGTGTGTACAATAAACTAAACCTAAGCACACTCTCTCACACACTCTTAGTCACTCTCCACACTCACACACACAATGCGATTAAAATGAATTCAAAAGAGAGAGAAACAAAAACTTATCTTATATGTATCACTGATCAACTGCAGACGGGCGACGATGTGTGGCCGCGTGTACCGGCTAAACTTTGAGCTGAACGATGATGATTGATCGGAACAACTAGCCGTTTTTGCTGTACAATAAAGAGTCAACCAACCCTTGCATCGAATAGTAGCGCGACCATCGATTTTTCTAGTGACGAATCAACAACAACAACCGAAACGTTTTCGGAAACTGAGTGTCGAATTCCAAATCATTCGTGCAAGACCAACGCAACCTGTATCGAATGAGAAGCATCCGCTATGCATTGGCACTCGTCGTCTTCAATCATCGTCATCGTCCCGAAGCAAGTAACGAAGCTACCAGTAATCGTTGTCGTCCGTGCACCGGCCGAAAGGGAAAGGGTAATAAATAACTATATTCCGAATAAATGTATATAAACTGTAGTTTAGCTGAAATGTTTGTGCGCATAAATAAATTAGTCGTTCTTAGTCAGTAGAGTAGTACAGACTTCTCTCTATTGCTGATCCGAAATAATTATCTTGTCGCGTCGGAAGTAAGTCCGCCTTGATTATCGTTCGAGAAAGATCCGTTAAAATAAAGGTTCCGCTAGTTAAGGAACCGGACAGTGTCGAGTTTCGTACAATGATAATGATGTTGCTGGTCGGTGGTAGTTGGTGGATGCACAAATGCACGCTACACACGCTGGACTGCTGGTGTGCGTACCGTATAGATGCGGAGCAATATGGCTTTTAGATCGTGGCAATATTGCTAATTGCATTTAATAACGTTGTTGCACTGCTAGATCACACAACGTTTTCTTCTTCAGAAACTGCACACTTAGAAAAAATCATGTAAATTTAAGTCTACTTGGATGCACATAAAAGAAGCGGCCTGTTTGATAGAAATTTGCGTCTGTTCTTGGAATTACAAGGCTACGAAAAATCGAAATGATAAATTACATGACATGACGTAAAATAAGTTGAGGCGCAGAAAATAACAATTGCCAAATGCGGCTATTGTAAATTGAAACTTGAATGTTTCTTGGGGCAAATTTTTTTCCCCTGATCAAGTGTAAATAACGGTCAGAAAAATACAAGATAAGTTAATAAAATTTGATAAATAAAAAGGGTCCACAATCTCATGGATTGTCATGCTAAAAATTAGCTAAATCTTATCCTGTAGGATTCATTTTGTTCCTTCATTTCTTTGAGGATGCAAAAAGGTGTCGTCATGTTGAGATTAGTGAAAACTATACGCACATGAACAATATTTGTTACACTGCGTAACCGTGTTCCACTGAAAAAAAAATGAATTGGAAAATATTCCTTTTCATTTCCTTATATCCTTCCCAAATTTTACTTTAAACACTGCAGCTTTAATTGTCGAGCATTACATTTTACGGTACAAAGTTTGAATTGTTATAATCTTAATGTAGCATGAAGTACACGGTGTTCAATAAGTTCGGATACACTTTCAAAATTTGTTAAAAAAATGAAAACATGTTTTTTATTTTTGGATTTATGTTATTGAAAGCTATGTTTACAAGGAACGTTTACAACATTTCTCTTGGAATGACCCCCTTTGTACTCCTTAACGAGCTTCAAACGTTTCTCGAACGCGTCGCAGGCGGCACGCACGGACTGCATGGGCATTTCGTCCCAGATTTTGAGAATTACCGTCTTGAAATGATCCAAAGTGCTGACCTTGTATTCGTTTAGCTTCGCCATCATAGTAGGACCAAACAAAAAAGTCGAGAGGATTCAAGTCCGGGGAGCTGGGAGGCTGCACAAAGTTTTGTCCAGAAAGTCGGTTAAATTGTCCCGACACCAGGCTTGAACCACATTTGCCGTATGGGCTGGTGCACCGTCCTGCTGGAACACGTAGTGCTCATCGCCGTAGAGGCTTCGGAGACTGGGGGCAACAACCTTTTCCAAAACCTCAGTTTTGTAGTACGCCGCCGTTGATTTTGACGTTTTTTTCAATAAACACCAAGGGTAGCTTACCACGTTTGCATACTGCCCCCCAAACCATCACCGACGCGGCACTTTGGAATATAAACATCCATTGGATTCAGGAATGCTGTCCCTCGATGGCGCCCACACCCGGTCATTTTTGCACATCGTGCGGCTGCTGCAGCACGAACAGTTTCTCGTCCGAAAAAACAAACTCCCTGACCAGCGTGCCGACAGAGGATCCTCTTAGCTCGATCCAACCGCTTTTTGCTGGTAGCCTCCGAAACGCCATGGACCTTACGTTTTTTGTAAGGCCTGAAACCAAGGTCCTTGGTGAGTATGGTGTGAGCGGTTCCAATGGAAACGTTGAGATCTGCAGCCGTTTTCCGGATTGAGCGGTTCTTTTGCGCCGAATTCGCTCCCTCACGATCTTGATGACCCGTGGCGTCCTCAGCTGAACGCGGCCGACCGGATCTCGCACGGTCATTGGTCGAGGACGTCTCCCGGTATCGCCTGATGGTCGTGTAGACAAAGTTCCGCTTGACCCCATGCGATTTCAGCAGCCGGAATATATCGCCGGGTCGCTCACCGTTCAAAAACGAAAAGGTGAGATATGTCAGTGACATATCTGCAAAGTCGACGTAGGACTGCTTGTTGATGTGGAGGAATTGTAATAGAATAAATAAATATCTACTATATTTTGTTCAGTCTAAAGACTCATCAAACCATCTGTCATTAGTTTTAGTTTTCCACGAAAATTAATATAGTCAACTCTTTATAACTCTTGAAGTGGCCCTTAAATGGGCCATTTGGTATTCAGTTATTCGCTGTTCCTGGAGTGATCCGAGTAGAACCGGTAATTGTCGAGTATAAGATGATGATTTGGTAGACAGTCGAATGGGTGGTCGTTGTTATTGGTTCTGTTCCATGGAAGAAAAGCATATAATATTAGTCTTTAGGTGTTTTAGAGCGTTAATACTGTGTATGAAAATCTTGAATTCAACTCTTTAGAACTCTTAAGTGGCCCTGAAAAGGGCCGTTTGGTATTTTGTCGTTTGTTGTTTATGGTCCGAGTAGTACAGACAATGGTCCAGTGCTAGGTGATGGTTGGTTGTCGAATGGGTAGATGTTGTCATTCCAGTTCATGTTCCACAATATCTGCTACCTGTCGATTTAATGGTTCGGGTGCTTCGAATGCGAGTACAGACAACATAGGTCTTTGATACGAAAAATATGAACAATAACGTCTGCACTCTACGCCGATATTTTTAACAAACGTTAAATCTATACAAGAACCACCAAGTGTGGTTGCTTTATTACGAAGGTTTGCTAAAGTAAATTTTAAATGTGTTTGCATAAAATCTAGAAAATCTATGTTTTCATGTTTGGAAACGTCAATGTTAAAGTCTCCAGTCAACACAACTGGCGTATCTTGCGCAGCATACTTGAACAACTTGCGAATCAAGAACAATTTTAAATTCTTGGTAGTTGTTCCTGGTGAAATGTACACCACAACAAACAGAACTTCAGTGTCCATTACTGATATATTAGCTGCACAAATGTCCCGACGTTATCGACAATGCTGAACATCTCGTCATGATGTTCACTGAGCTGTTGGATTTTTTGGGTAGCAGCTATAGTGGTAGCCCTGTCCTGCTGGTATATTGCTACACCACCTGCTCTCAAGTTGCAGCGTTTGAACTGAACGATGCAGTGGTAGCCTTCAATATCGACTAAGGAGTCATTGTCTAGCCAAGTCTCACTCAGTGCGAGGAATTCCACGCTTGTCAAAATCCGATCTGAGGCGATATCCATCACGTGAGCGTTCAAACTTTGAACATTGATGCTCATCAACGTGGTGGCAGAACCCTTGCTTTCCAAAACTTGGTATAGTTTATCCCCAAGTGTTTGTAATCGATGGTTTTGCGACTTATGAACAGTTAACGCACAGGCACTGACCACCGGAAACTGTATCCGCTTGCATTTAATAATGCCACTCAACTTTATACTAGCCGAGCGTTTGGAGATGGGAGTCCAATCCTCTTGTAGGATTCCAGGTCTGGCGAAAACGGCAGGTCTTGCTTTTAATCCTAAATGCAGCACCTATCGCCGCATTCTCGAACTTAAACCACAACTTTACGATCTGCTGCCAAGAATCGTCTTCGTCCTGTTCGAGGTATTTCAGCTCGCCGATTCACTACACCATCTTCGACATCATTTTCATTACTCGGTTAGCTCATAAGATATTAATAAAACGAACACTTTCTTAGGCAAAATGTTTTGTTCGCCCTGAAAAGGGCGGGTTTTATTAATTGTCGGGGAACGCGATCGAAATTTGTTTCTCGGTCTGAAATGGCCCTAGGCTGGTCGTGGCAGCCTGATATGGCCTGAATATTTGACAGGAATGGGTCAGCTGCTTTTTATGCCAGCTGCTGCTGGGCACTGCTGGGTACCGAGAGCTGCTGCTGCCAAAGCTGGGTGCTGCCACGACCAACTGGGCACTGCTGGGTACTGATAGGTGCTATGGTACCGCCAGCTGCTGCTGGGTACCCAGAGCTGCTACTGCCACAGCTGGGTACTACCTAGCCGGGTGCTGCCTAGCGGGATATTGCCACCTGCAACTTCTCCCACCGGGAGATCCGCGCAGCTCCAATGCTGCCGAAAGAATGAGGCATTAGTTCTACTCGCTGATCTCGTTGTCCGCTCTGCTGTTTGCTGATTGGTTAATACGCTCCACGTATCACGTGATGTGGTATTTTGGCGCGAGTGTGATATTCTTCATTTCCCGCTCATTTCTTCTACTGGTGATTCATATCGAAATGAATATGAAAACAATTTATATGTATATATGATAATTAATATATATATATATATATATATATATATATATATATATATATATATATATATATATATATATATATATATATTTATATATAATTTTATTGAATATTCTAATAATAATAAGAATTATTGTTATTATTTTAATAATAATGAAAATTATTATTAGAAGAGTTTAAATCAGTAAAGATATTATCTTTCAAATGTCTTTACACATAGCTAGAATATCATGAGAATTTAATTTATTTCTTCTATATTCTGTTTCTTCTCTACAATAAATTAAATAAACTCTTTAGTTGGGAAAATTGTGTTGAAAAGGACCCTTTTTATTATTTGTCGGGGAGAGGGGGGGTCTTCTCGAGTAGCAAGATGGACTGAATTTTCTCCGGCCTCTTGGAGTAATGTCATGTTTATGTAACGCCATGTAGTGAAAATGTCGATTAGATCAAGATAAAATATTAATTTAACAAACTCTCTTATTGGGAAAATTGTTTTGGTCGCCCAGAAAGAACAGGTTGTATTAATTATCGGGGGGAACATAGGGATCAAATTGGCTTCTCGGTCTTCTCAAGTAGCAGGGTGGCCTGAATGATTGGCGAGTAATCACCCTGTGAAATTGTCAGAACAGAGAAATTCGGGATTTACATATAAATAAGCAGCATCAGCTTCGGCCACTTTATCCGCTCTTGAAGTAACGCGAAGTAACATTACAACCATGCGTTTTAATGAAAATGTCGATTATCTTATGATAAAATAATATTTTAACAAACTCGTTAATTGGTAACATTGTTTTGTTCGCCCTGAAAAGGACGGGTGTTTATTTAATTGTCGCGGGGCAACATGGTACACGTTCGAAATGTGCTTCTCGGTCTTCTCAAGTAGAGATGGCCTGAATTTTCTCCGGGCTCTTGAAGTAACACCATGTTGAAGTAACGCCATGTAGTGAAAATGTCGATTTGCATATTGTTTTGGTCACCCTGAAAAGAACGGGTTGTATTAATTGTCGGGGAACATGGTACGCGATCAAATTTGCTTCTCGGTCTTCTCAAGTAGCAGGATGGCCTGAATAATTGGTAGGAAACCACCCTAAGAAATTGTCAGAACAGAAAAATCAGGATTTACATATAGATTGACGCGGCTCGGCCATTTTATCCGGACTCTTCAAGTTACGCCATGTTGAGACGGTGCCTTGTGATGCTATTTTCATTACTCGATTAGCTCATAAGATATTAATAAAACAAACTCTTTAATTTGGCAAATTGTTTTGTTCGCCCTGAAAAGGGCGGGTTTCATCAATTGTCGGGGAACGCGATCGAAATTTGTATGTATGGCCTGAATATATGACAGGAATCCACTGTATGTACTGTCATCGTCAGCTGCTTTTTAAGTCACGACCACTTGGTTTAGGGGATGGATGTGGGTCGAGACGTCATTCGTGTCATATCTTGCCTCATGTCCAATAATTATTCTTTGAACGCTCATTTATACCGGGTTGGGCTGAGCGACAGCAATCTCTGTGAGTGTGGACAAGGATATCAGGACGCAGATCACGTTATTTGGTCTTGCGCTGAACATCGTGGAGTCAGATCGGGGCTCTATGATTCCCTTCCGGCTCGAGGTAGACAACCCAATGTGCCAATTCGAGATATTTTTTTCTGTATTGGGAGTACATGAAACTCATATATGTGTTTTTGACTAACATTAGCTCTAGATTGTAGTTAGTTTAACCTGTATGTTTAGTTTAAGTTTTTTTTCTGTTTTTTTTTCTTTTTCAAAAAATGTTCAAGTCAAAAGAAAACCATAAGTTGTATAGTTATAAGTGTTTCAATAATTTAGAATTTAAATTTAATGTGTTATGTGAACCATACTTTAAATTTCCACCCTCTTTCCCATCCGTAATTTGTAATTCCTATCAACCTCGAGACGGCCGCGCTTAATCGGTTTTATCCCCCTAACTTTAGTTTTAAGATAAATGATGTATAAAAAACATGAAAATTTGGCTCTGTAAAGTTGATTCGCTCAAGCCTGTACAAATAAGTGCTTAATTAAAAAAAGTCACGACAGGCTGGGAACTGCTGGCTACCAACCACTCAGCTGCTGCTGCCACGACCAGGTGGGCATTACTTCTACCAATGCTGGGCATTGCTGGGTACCGAGTGATGCAGCACCGGGAGATCCGCGCAGCTCCAATGCTGCCGAACGAATGAGGCATTTGTTCGGAAATGTGTCTTTTATCATGGCATCGGGTATCATTGCATGAACAAAAGGGGGTATCAACTAAAGCAATGTGAATCAAATTCATTAAAAGGGGAGGGGCATCTGATGTTTCGCCAAACACTAGCGTGAAACAGAATCTACCTCTCGAGAACAAAGAATAAGAAGAAGAAGACGATGGGAGGCGTCTCTTGCTTAGATTTGAAAACTGTGCTAGGAAATTTGGTTAATTTACACTGCGAATCGAAATGATAAGACATCACCTTACATTTACGTTATTTTTAATAAGTTAATGTTAAAAATCAATTAACTTGATTACTAAAACTGATACGTAGAATTATTTCCAATCGATGGGTGCAAACGATATGAAAATCGTTTATGCAATGACTTAGTTATTATCGCTCAAAGTATCCACAACGACCCGTAACGCGGTCGATTTCAGAAATTTTAGAACGGCGCCCCAGTATAGAAATGAAAGACGTAGTCCTACGTCAAAACGCTTAATTACGAAGTCCCGATACTCTTTCATCGCGCGTAACAAACGAACAACAACTAACAGAATGTCAACACCGCGCACATTCGGTAAGCGTATGAACGAAGCTAAAGCTGACACCAATACCAATGCAGAATATGTACATGGCGCATACCTACGCAATGATGAAAACTTGTATTCGAACTTATTGAACACCGTGTAATCGTTTCAAAGTCTATCACGGAAGAGAGCAAATTTGACTTGTGTCCTGTCGTGACGCGTGGAACCGACTACGTTTAAAATATGTCGGATGTTATGTTGACACCAAAGACAACGATAATGTAAATTTCAGGCTTTTAAATCCTACCATTCAGTCAAGTGACTTATTTTTAACGCTTTACAAATTTGGATTTAAGATTGCCAAATATATTCTAGAAGCTGTAGTAAATCTAGCATTGGGAACTTAATTTTGAGTGTGACAGAATTCATTATTATTGGTTTCAAATCAGGGCTAAACAATACATCAAATGGAGCATACAATTGAGTTATATTTATGTTTAGGTCTTAAAATAAATACGGGCAACAAGGATTACATCACTCGTAATATTCATTATTTTTAAGAGTGTGAATTTCAATCGCGATCGAGAAAAACTAAATGAAACTGAAGACTTGAAACACCTAGTAAAAAACTTCCAAAGCAACGGAGAGCGGACCAAACGAACTGTACCGTTCGCTTGTTCACTGGGCAATGGCGATAACATTATATTTCATAAGATAAATTTCTGAAATTCTTACTGATTTCTTATAGCAATTAATCATAATGCAATCTTATGAGCATCGAAAGTTTATTTCGCTAAGTGAGCGACATAACTGCAGTTCGCGTCGAATTACCTGTTAATAATATTTGTCAAATGGATCCTGTGTTTATATGTACATGTTCAATACATAGAGCGAATTACAATGAAAAACTTAACCTAACACCCAGTGGACCAGTATAGACATTTTTGTTTTATGGAAAGTTCCATTTGCAACGGGAATCGAACCCTCACTTCATGACAATCGCTTGAACGACAAACAAATGTTTAATCAAATGTAATGAATTAAGTTATCAAATGAAATACTTATCGTGAAAATTTTGTTGGCCAGATAGGATATATAATCGTTCAAAATATCCAAACCTGCGTAACGCAGTCGATTTCAAAAATTTAAAAACGGCACCTCTATACAGGAATAGAAAAGAGAGACGTAAGTCCTACGTCAAAACTACAAGGGACAGCCCACTCAGGTTGTACGCAAAGGTTACGTGGGACTCCGTAGAAATGCCTAAGGAATGTTAAATGAAATGTGAAATGAAAATTAAATTTTGATAATCGTCCTATTTAATTGATAATTAAAAGTGGAATCCGATTATATTTAGATAGATACAGCAAATATGAAAATAACCACTATGTGAAGTTTGAACAATCAATGGACTAAAATCTGTAACTTTCAAGCTAATAATGGTTCAATATTGAAAATATTATAATAAACTATAATAAACTATATAATGGTTGGAAAATAAAGTACTATTTTTTGTGAATATTGCGATCGGAACAAAAGGATCATTACTTTTAAATACGAGAAAGAACTGATAACCTCTAAATACACATTGAGGTGAACCAAGCCTTTAATAAGCAGAAAATGTTCAACCTTTGGTTCATGGTTTGTACTTGAAGTAACCGTTTAACCGCGTTTTTGATATTTCACTATACGTTAATTGACACCCTCTAACGAGCCTAACGGCATACTAAACAGCACACTGCACTGCAACTCTTGAACATAAATATTGTTCCTCCAATTGCGCAACGGCGGCACCTAAGAAGAATCATTTTAATTTCCGTTTCAGTGCTGGGTCGTGACTTATTTTATCTCAAATGGGGAAGAAGTAGTGCGATATAATTACGACCACTTCTTCCCTTGCCACCGCACCCACAACCAGCTCACCCATTACAAAACCGTTCCAAGTCAGCCGCGACATCTTTGGCTAATAAAAACTAGAATATGGGAAAATCACAACGTTCCCATCGCGGATCCCTGTTTGGGGAGTTGGATGCGTCCGAGGAATAGCCGCACCACACGCATCGATTGCCGCCAATTGACGACGCCTACTCCTCCTCCTCTTGCTTGAGCGGCATCCGCTTCCGCTTGGCGCTTTCGTCTCACAAGAGACAGGAAAATGAAAACCATATGGAGTAGGCGGCGGCGGCGGCGAGCGAGGCAAATGCGACGATCCATGTGCGCAGATAATTGGATCTATTAGCTGCCTTGGCGGCTCGCTGGATGTTTGTAATTTGCTTCAATTTGAAATTAAACTTGGCCGGCCAGCCTTTCCACCACCACCACCACCACCAAGGCGGCCCATTATTGGTTGGATCGGAAGGAGGTGCGTTTAATTGGATGAAGAATATGTTGACGATTTCATCAGATAGACGAGCTCCGACAAAGGTTCCTGCTCACATGGCACGCATCAAATTCGGTGGGGTGGTCTACTGTTTGTCTATGAGAACGCTCGTCGGTGATGTTTGAACTTCTCTCCTGTATGATAGCCAATACCTAAGTGATATAATTGATGGTTATTAGTCTTTTGGACTCCGAAGCGCAAGCTGGACTACGTGGCGTACGCACGCTTCAGATTAGAAGATGAGATTAGATGCACGCGAGTACGTACGTAATTGTTAGAATCCCGAAGCATTCCTATCTAGGGGTGCCTTTCAAACGTGAATAATTAAAATTTAAAACTTTATTGACTGTATCCATCCCCATAACCACAGATGTAATAATTTAAAACTCGAAAACCAATCATTTGTTTTTCTCACCGCAAAGCTTCAGCGAGATCGGAACAATTGGCAATGGCTTACTCCTATGATCCGCTCGATAGTAATGATTCGGCCATACCGATCCATGAAACGTCTTACTCAGTATACCATTCATAACACATCCAATCGAACCTGAAACTGATTGGATTTCATAGGTAGACTGCGTCCTGCGTTGGTGAGGGAATTTTATCACCCTGGTCTCTATCGCCGGAGTCACGTCCCCAGAGCTGGCAAGCCGCAAACAAGATGAAAATCACTTATCGATCTTTTATTCAATTTCTCACCACACCACTTTGGCGATCTACTAGATGGTCCAACCTTCAGCACCGGGGATAAAATTGGATTACCTACAAAACAAATGATGGAATTATCTTTCATTAACGATTGCACGCAAATTGGACTCCGGTCGTCATTTCTGGAATGACCGCAGACACGATTCTCGCACCGATCTAGATGGTCAGATCCAGAGCACATGCAAATCACCCTGTTGGTAATCATATCGTTTTTGGTTTCGATCTTGTTACCATAATCATATGATGGTAATTCACAGATCAGATTTAGGGGTAAGGGGCAGAGTTGGATGCAAGGAGAATCATTCTGTGCAATGAAGATTTAATATTCTTTGGGTACGTTAGATTCGGTACACCATATGAAGTATAACTCGAAATTCCTGTTACCAGTTTGTGTTAAATTATTCAGTAAATAATAATGTTTGAGCAAACTCCGTAATATGTTCCCTTATCCTAATCATTGTACTGCTTCAGTTAGATAATAAAAAAAAATCAATAAAACAGTTTCTCATTTGGCACAACAAGGCCGAAAGATCGATGTTCTTTGTTTCATTTCTCTCGCCTTCTAGACTGTTGCGAAAAATATTATTGCACTCTTTTTCTTCTCATATTTTATTTATTTATTTATCTTACATATCAAAATATCGTACACACTAAGATTTACCTACTACTTCTCAATCTAAACATATTTTTCGGCATTCCAATATTAACCGCGTTAAAAACCTCATTGACATGACATAAAAAACGAACACACGTTAAAGAAACAGAGGCGTGTCGGAGTGATAGTGTCGGAAGATCAATCAACATATAACGGCTTTCTTCTGATGGCAGGTTCGTCATATCCCTCCCGTTAGAACCTCCAAGAGTATCTATATATAAAAATGGATTTCTCTCTGTCTCAACCATATAGGCTTGGAGACTACTGAACCGATCGGCGTGAAAATTTCTATTGCAGGGTTTTTTTTTCCAGATTCTTATGATAGTAAGAGACCCCTCCCATCTCAGTGAAGGGAGGCTCCAATACAAATGAAACACAAATTTCGGCATAACTCGAAAACCAATCAAACAAATAGAACCAAATTTGGCATGTAGAAGTATTTGAAGGCAAGAAATATTTCTATTTTAGTTTGAGACCCCTCCCCATTCAGAAAGGGGGGAGGGGGTTCTCAAACAAATGGAACAGAACTAACCAAGCGAAACAAATTTGCTAGGTGGAGGTTTTTGAAGGCAATAAATGTTTCTTAGGTGACTCGAGACCCCTTTTTTTCTTAAAGAGGGAGGGGGGGGGGAAGCATGAAATATTTCAATGGTGGTTTGTAACCCCTCCGCCCCCTGAAAGGAGGGAAGGGGGGCTTCCATACAAATGGAACCAAAATTTCTGCATAATTCTAGAAATAATGAAGCAACTGGAACCAAATTTGGCAGTTAGAGTTTTTTTAAGGCAAAACATGTTTCTATGGTTGTTGGTGGTTCTCTTCTCTTTGGAAGAGGGGGCCTCCCATACACATGAAATACAAATTTCTTCATAACTCGAGAACAAATTAAAGAAATAGAACCATATTCTGCAGGTGTAGGTTTATAAACGTTAAAAATGTTTTTATGTGACTTGAGACCTCTCCCTTTTCTAAAAGAGGGAGCTTCCATACAAATGAAACACAAATTTCTGCATAACTCGAGAACTTACCAAGCAAATGGAACCAAATTTGGCATGTGGAGGTTTTTGAAAGCGAAAAATGTTTCCGTGGTGATTCGAGACTCCTACAGAAGGAGGCGCCCATGCAAATGAAAAAAAAATCTGCATAACTCGAGAACTAATCAAGTAAAGGGAGCCAAATTTTGTTATGGGCAAGTTTTTGAAGGCAAAAAATCTTTCCATGGTTATTCCATGTCCGATTCAAGCGCACAAAAGCATTGGCGGAACTAGACAATTAGCCTGGAGGGGGCCTGGAGGGGGCCTACCCGAAGATTTTTTTCGATTATAGAAATATTGAGAAGAGCGAAGAAAGTAGCGTAATTGTTGGGGACAGGTTATTTTCATTGATAAATGATAAATGTTTAATCGAATAATTAGGTCTATTCTGCGCCTCGATGAGTCGAGATGTCTTAAAAGAATCGAGTGTGATGAATATAAGCCTCGTATTATTCCGTGTGGATCAAATTGAGAATGGACTCACACGAGGTTACTGTAGTCACTTTACTCGATTCTCTTAAGACATCTCCACTAACCGAGGCACAGAATAGACCTGACTCTATATAGAGTCAAGTTTGAACTGAATATATTATAACTTCAAAGAACAACATTGAGTCAATGAACATTTTAAATTATTTTATTTTTTTTTTACGAATTCATTTATTTGTACAGGCTCAATCGAATCAACTTTACAGAGCCAAGTTTTCATGTTTAAATACATCAGTTATCTTAGAACTAAGGTTAAGGAATAGAACCGATTACTCGCGGTCGTCTCTGAGGTTAATAGAATAACAATTTTAAGGATGGGAAAATTGGGGTGGAAATTTTGAACAAGCTATAAGGAACAATGGTTTTCTTATATCCAGAACTTCAAATTACAATTTTTTAATTGAACTTTTTTAATTAAAAAAAAAAAATTAACTCACTCACACACACACAATCACACTCACACACACACAACCACACTCACACACTGGCGCACACATTCCTCAAAAATTTAACCTAAACAAGTAAGTTAATCAATCTACAATCTAAGGCTACTGTTAGTCAAAAACACATAAATGAGTTTCATAAACTCCAGATCGCGCGCAGCCAAAATATCTCGAATCGGTACATTGGGTTGTCTACCTCGAGCCCGAAGGGAATCATACAGCTCAGATCTGACTCCACGATGCTCAGCACAAAACCAAATAACGTGATCTGCGTCCTGGTAACCTTGTCCGCATTCACAGAGATTGCTGTCTCCCAGCCCAACACGGGACAAATGAGCGTTCAAAGAATAATGATTGGACATGAGGCGAGACATCACACGAATGAAGTCTCGACCCACATCCAATCCCCTGAACCAACATTTTTTAGACACCTTTGGAGTGATAGAATGTAGCCATCGCCCCAAGTCTCCTCTACTCCATTTATCCTGCCAGCTATCGAGTGATATCTGACGAAAAATATAGAAAAATTCGTTGAAGGCGATTTGTCGATCATAAATATCGCCTTCCATAGCGCCCACCCTTGCAAGCGAGTCCGCTTTCTCATTGCCCGGAATCGAACAATGAGAAGGGACCCACACAAAGGTGATAATAAAGAACGTGAAGATAAAGCACTTAGAAGACCTCGTATTTTCATAAGAAAATAGGAGGTGTGCTTTACCGGCCTCAAGGAGCGAATAGCCTCTATAGAACTCAAGACTATCCGTGAAAATGAAGTATTGATCCGGTGTAAAAGAGGCAACAGTTTCTAAAGAAAAATAAATTGCTGCCAATTCCGCGACAAAAACAGAACAAGGTGCTTGAAGTTTACGAGCGACGCTATAATTTTCATTGTATACACCAAAGCCAGCGGAGTCCTCTATCAAAGACCCGTCAGTGAAAAACGTTTTAGTGGAATCAACTAGGCCAAACTTTGCAGCAAATATCACCGGAGCAATCATAGGACGATGATGCTCTGGGATTCCACGAAGCTCCTGTTTCATGGATAAATCAAAATGAACCGAATTTCCGAAGTCGGAGAAGCAAACACAATTGGGAATATTAAGCGAAGGGCTGACATCCTGTGTTATGTACAAATGGTACAAAGTCATGAAGCGGGTTTGAGGATTCAACTCAAGGAGCTTCTCAAAATTTTCGATCACCTGGGGGTTCATAACTTCACACCTGGTGAGGAGCCGGAGAGATAACTCTGTAAATCGATCTGAGAGTGGCAACATGCCAGCCAGCACTTCAAGACTCATGGTGTGAGTCGAGTGCATGCAACCTAACGCGATACGAAGACACCGATACTGAATACGTTCCAGTTTAATGATGTGCGACCTAGCCGCTGACTTAAAACAAAAACTACCGTATTCCATAACCGACAAAATCGTTGTCCGGTACAACGTTAGAAGATCTTGCGGATGCGCTCCCCACCAGGTCCCAGTAATTGTGCAGAAAAAATTGACCCTTTGCTGGCATT
The DNA here is from genome assembly GCA_034211315.2 of Aedes japonicus. NCBI lineage: Eukaryota > Metazoa > Arthropoda > Insecta > Diptera > Culicidae > Aedes > Aedes japonicus. Next base: position 161,187 of record JASCZW010001495.1, read on the forward strand.
TTCGCTTCAGGTACTCAATGTGAGATCTCCAGGTGCACTTTGAATCGAACCAGACCCCAAGATATTTAAATGACATGGAATGAGTTATCGGTGTACCCAAAATTTGAAGTTTCGGTTGTGCAGGGTTATGCTTCTTAGAAAAAACTACCAACTCAGTTTTCTCCGTAGAGAATTCGATACCTAGCTCGAGAGCCCAAGTAGACAAATTGTCTAAGGTATCCTGCAAGGGTCCTTGTAGATCGACCCCATTGGGTCCCGTGACAGACACTACGCCGTCATCTGCAAGTTGTCTCAACGTACAGTTGTCACCTAGACAACCGTCAATGTCTTTGACATAAAAATTATACAAAAGAGGGCTTAAACATGATCCCTGGGGAGACCCATGTAGCTAAATCGAAAAGCTGTAGAGTTTCCATGAGAAAAGCTCATATGTTTCTCTGACAGCAAATTGTACAAAAATTGTTCATTAATGGTGAAAAACCACAAGCATGGAGTTTATCTGAGAGAACTTCAACAGATACTGAATCAAAAGCCCCCTTGATATCCAAGAATACAGAAGCCATTTGCTCTTTTTTAGCAAAAGCTAACTGAATATCTGTGGAAAGCAACGCGAGGCAGTCGTTCGTTCCCTTACCTCTGCGGAAACCATATTGCGTATCTGAAAGCAAGTTATTCGCCTCAACCCATTTGTCAAGACGGAAAAGGATCATTTTCTCCAACAACTTTCGAATACAAGATAACATCGCGATGGGTCGATAGGAGTTGTGGTCGGACGCGGGCTTACCAGGTTTTTGAATGGCAATAACTCTCACCCGTCTCCAATCATCCGGTACAATGTTGAGTTCCAGACACTGATTAAACAAGTTCAACATGCGCCTCTTCGCGACGCCTGGGAGGTTCTTGAGCAAGTTGAACTTGATCCTGTCTGCTCCTGGAGCCGTATTGCCACACGAAAGGAGTGCGAGAGAGAGTTCTACCATTGAAAAAGGTTGGCTAATCTCATCTATCGAATTCGTTGTTTCGCGAGGAAACATTTGTGCTGGCACAGAATCGGGACAAACTTTTCGCGCGAACTTGAGGATCCATTGGTCCGAGTACTCCTCGTTCTCGTTGTTCGTAATTCTGTTACGCAATCTTCGCGCCGTATTCCAAAGGGTACTCATCGACGTTTCGCGCGATAACCCGTTCACGAATTGTCGCCAGTAACCGCGCTTCTTGGCCTTGATGAGGCTCTTAAATTCTCGTTCGAGAGCCGTGTACCTTTCAAAGTGCACAGGTGTTCCACGTCTACGAAAAACTTTGAACGCGTCAGACTTTTTGCGGTAAACCTCGGTGCTTTGCTGATCCCACCATGGGGAAGGAGGTTTCCTGCGAAATGACGTTCCTGGAACTGGTCGAGTTTGAGCTTGAAGCGCGCTTTCCAAAATCAGGTTGGAGAGGAAGTTACATTCCTCCAGCGGTGGAAGCCCTTTTACCGTTGTTAACGCATCATCTACTGCTGTCTTGAACCTTGTCCAATCGATATTACGAGTTAGATCATACGTGACATTGATGGATTCCGGTGGAGTGAGCCCGGTGGCAACCGAAATTTTTATAGGCAAATGATCACTACCGTGGGGATCCTGGATCACATTCCACGTGCAGTCCAACGATAATGAATTCGAGCGAAGTGTGAGGTCTAACCTACTACCAAGTGAGGATGGACCAGCCAAGCGTGTAACTTCTCCATTGTTGAGAACTGTCATATTGAAGTTGTCACAGAGGTCATATATCAAAGAAGACCGGTTGTCATCGTACAGTTCTCCCCAGCCTGTACCGTGAGAGTTAAAATCTCCCATGACCAACCGTGGAGCAGGCAGAACCGAACAAATATCTGCAAGTTGTTTTCGGTTAATTGGTGCTCTAGGAGGAATGTACACAGAAGCAATGCAAAGGCTTTTATTTTTAATAACAGCCTGACATGCGACAACTTCAATACCTGGAATTGGAGGAAAATTCACTCTATAGAAGGAGTAGCACTTTTGATCCCCAAAAGTACTCCTCCTCCACGTGAATCCTCACGATCAAGCCGAATAATGTTGAAATCATGAATCGGAAGATCGATTTCGGGCGAAAGCCATGTTTCACAAAGAGCAAATGCATCACAACCGATATTGTGAGCTAAAAATTTAAATGAATCCAATTTAGGAACAAGACTTCGACAATTCCACTGCAGAACAGTGATCAAATCCCCGACCTTTTTGGCAAATTATCCATCGAAGGAAATGATAGCTGCAAGGATGGGCCACTTTAATGTTAATTTCTTCAAAAAAGTTTTCACAGTGGGAAGTATTGCCTTAACAATGCTTTTAAGAGGGTCAGAAATTTCGAGGTATTTGAAGATACTTTCCACAATATCATCAAATGAGAACAGCCCAGATGAAGGGGGGGCTTCTGTTCTTAAAATCGGGGCATCAGGGGATTTAGATGTCCCCGGGAGAGATGGGAAATCCTGTGTGTAGTTGGCACTACGAAAACCAGGAGGATTCGGATTATCCTTCTTTTCTCTGCTCTTTGAATTGGGCATGTTGATTTGAGGCTTCTGTTCAGCTGCTTTCACAGCTCGAATGCGTCTTCGCTTCCGTGGAGCACCTCCCGGAAAACTAAAAGATGTCCCCTCCTCAACCAAATCCGAATCAGACTCGTCATCTGAAAGAGGAGCGAAAGGATTTGTATTGGTATCGGGTGGCGAAGCTTTCTTAAGCATTTCTGCAAAAGATTGCCTAGAACGCTGTTTCAGAGAACGTTCCAATTTTTCGCCGCGTTGTTTATACGCCGGGCACAACGAGAGAGCATGAGGAGGAGCTCCCTTGCAGAAAACAGAATTTTAGTGTATTATCTGCACAGGGACCAGCCTCATGTTTCTCCCCGCAAGTTGAGCAGCGTGTCTTATTGCCGCAATGGGAGGCCGTATGCCCCATCTGCTGACAGTTTTGGCAAATCATTACCCGGGGTACAAACAACCGCACAGGTAGCCGAAGTTTATCCAGTTCTATGAACTGAGGAAGGGCAGAGCCAGAAAAGGTTACCCGAAACGAGTCTGTGGGGGTAACTTTTTTCTTACCCTCGCTGTGCGATATTTTAACTAATTTTCGAACTTCCAGTATCTGAACTGGGGGGAGAAGAGGGTTCTTGAATCGGCCAACCGCCCGCTTCTCCAAAATTTCAGGGCACAGACTCGCCTCTGTGACCACTCCTACAACCTCCACATCACGAGCTGGAATATAAACGCGATATTCCAGTGTAAAATGCTGGGAGGAAGCAATCTCATTAGCCTGCTTCAGGTTAGAGACGACAACACGGAGTTTATTAAATTTTACTTTCGTGATCTCTGTCACGGCTGAAAATCACTTCGTCAGATCAGTAGTGATTTGGTACACGTTCAAAGGTTTCATTTTGGGCTGAAAGTAGACAACCCATGGACCGACCGAGTCAATTGGATACGATCGCGGTCGGAAATTTGTTTGTGCCACCCCATCATCGGGTGGCAAAGGCACTTTTTCAGCCAAACCGTCCATGTCAGAAGAAACCTCTTCCACATGCACGATTTGCCTTACTAGCCAACAATTTAATTCACACACAAATACAAACAAAGAACACACAAATTAAAACTAAACTCTAGTGGAATGAGGGACAAGGGAAAAAAACTTAACTAATATTACTGATCTGTTGCTGCTGCTGATGCTGCTACTGCTGCTGACGCACCGTATGCGTGAACGTCGCACTTCTATGCGGGGAGCGGGGAGCGGTGCGCTGATGCGATCGCCTTCGGGTGCACTCGCTCAACGCTGTCGGATGACCGTTGGCGGTGTAGTAGTGTATCGCTGGTTAGCGTCACCACGCAGAGATGAAGCGAAAATAGGCGGGAAGATAATTCGCCAGCTAGCACTGTTTGATTTTCCTATTTCACTGGAAAACCACACTGCCTTCTTAGAAAAAACGACTCACTTTTACTCTACTCACTGAAGTGAGTATATATTGAGAAAAAAAACTAGTTATTTCCAAGGATTGCACTCGAATAAATCTTCCAAAATAACGGAGCGCTGGATCGCACGAACTTTCTTCTTTCGCTGAACGAAGTGGGGTGATTTTAAATTTATATTAAAATTTAGATTGATTTGGATAACGCGTTTAAAATCTTCAAAATTTTGTCGGTAGATACTCATCCTTTACAACTTCCTTCAGCTTCTTAACGTTTTCTCTATAATGTTGCTATTGCTCTTCAATTACCTTTAAACGTTTTTCGTGTACATTTCTAGATGACAACGATTGCTTGTGAAGTGAATATTTTTCGAAGCATTCCTTATGCAATGTAGTATCGTCATGAGCTTTTATTTTCTCGCCTAGTTTTCTCCAATTATTGAAAATAGTGCAAATAAATTTTTCATTTTGTTTTCGCAAAGCCTTTGCGCAAAAAAAGCAGCAAACCTAGCAGAACACTTTATCATTGCTACGACTGTATTCCAACGTAGATGAGAACGACCGTTTTCCGATGAAGCTGATGGAGTTGCTAGTTAAGGAAGAACACTAGCGTTGCTTTCAATTCTTCCGGAATTATCAACGTTAGATGATTGGAATCTAAATTCTTGGTGTTCTGAAAGAACAGTGGAGAAGTAAATATGTTGTCAATATAATATCGGTCCTTTGGTTTTTGTATGACAAGTGATATTTTCAAATTTAGCGTTTTGATATGCAGCTATTAGCTTAAAGTTGCTCCTTACAAAAAACTCTGAAAATATCTAGGGTATGATGTTGTCCTTAATACCCGTGGTCAGGGGTTCCAATATATTTTTACAAAATAACTATTAAAATGATCTAAAAACATGGAAAAACCTGGAACCTGTTCCACGATTATGTTTTCTTGAAAAAAAATAACAAATATCTGAAGTATTAGGATATACCTACCTATCTCTTAATTTTTTTCATATTTCATTTTGTTCGTTTGTCAAGATTGTACGGAGCTCTGTAAATCAATTGTTAGATAAAATGAAAATGCAATCGTTCTAAACATAGCAATTTTACTTCTCGAATTATACTAACTGAATTTATCTGCAGTCAATATATCACTGAATAAAAAAACAGGTAACAGTAACAGTAGTTAAAAAAACAGTGGGTAACATCCACACCTCTCACGCCAAAGTCACGAATTCAAATCTCACCCCGGACAAAGTTACGAAACATACCCAAAAGTTATTTGAGCGACTACGACGGGAGATGAACCAGCCCAGGGCTGAAAATCTTGATAATAAAGGAATTAAAAAAAAACAGTGATTTAAAAATTCAGAGATTATTTTTCGGTTTCTACAATGTGGATATTTTAAAGCCATTCAATGGAATTCAATTTAAGTTTCTTATTGAATAATTCTTTGAAAGATCTGTGTGCAAATCATCAACCAAGTTTGTTTTAAAGTGGAATACTATGAACAATACAATGAAAATTTATAAGTTATATCGAGCTAAATTTCAAAGGAGAGTTAAAAATTTTTGAAGGAGATTTCCGAGGTTTATTTCATCAAAAGCTATTGAGAACTTCACGGCAGTTCGAAAGAAATATCCATGGGGAATTTGAGGTTAAACTTAAGATTTTGTTTGACATTGATAGTATTCTAGGGCATCGAAATTCCATGGAAATTTTTCGAAATTTTATGAAGGTATAGCAAAAGAGATTAACAACTACAGTATAGGGAAAATAACAAATGCACCCTTTTGAATTTTTAAATTTTCAAGTACAGTCTACATAATGGCATCAGATTTGCCTTGTTAGAAGGTTTGGCCAAAAATTAGTTTTTAAATAATTTTAAATTGAAAAGCTGAACAAGAATGAGTTCTTTGGCAAAATATTTCATTCTTTTGAAATAAACTATTTTGAAAAAGAAAATAAATGGTTATAAAATTTTCAAACATTGGTGAGTAAATAAAGTTTTAAAATATAGTGGTAATTCTAAAGACTTTGAAGCACAGTTTATAAATTCAACACAGTTTGAAATTCAGGTTACTTCTATTGTCTAGACAATATGACTGTTTTGTATGAAAAACTGTAGATGTATTGATTATATTGGCCACCACTGTTTACTAGGAACTATTTCAGCCAAAAATAGAACCTTTTGATTGAAAATCAAATCCTTAAAAGAAATCTTAAGTATAAATGTTAGACAACAGTTATAATAAATGCGAAGTGAATTTTGATAAAATCTGACATACAGACCCATTATGCAATCTATATCGACTACTACTGGTACTGTCAACCTCAATAAATGTTATGATTTCAGAAATTTACCTGATTACATGTTTACCTTACTTCTCACCCAAGTAACAAATTCAATTTTAAGGTACACTTGAAGAAGTTTTCAAGACTCATTTGATAAAACCACGTATAAAACTAGATATTCTACATAACATCGACATAACAGCCATAAAACCCGCTTCCAAAAGGCCCATACTACAGGAGGTTCTCAAGACTATTTCCCAAGGTTCGCTTAAAACTTGATAGTTTTATCGGGGCAGCATAATTAATCATCAATTAAAAGAGAGATTTGAGCAATAAAAAATGTAAAATTATGACAATAGCCTGTGCAACAAGTAATATGTGATCAGCATTAAAAAATTAGGAATGAGCAATAAAAGATGAGAAAAGATCTTCGGATACCTAATTGTGACCGGTAAATCTATCAAATAAAAGCAACAGCTATTAGTATATGTGCAATTAAATATGGCAGTATTTCACTAAATTATGTAATTTGAGCACTAAACTATTGCATATGTCTTTTAATTTTGTTGGATTTTCCCATAAAAACAGTAAAATGAGCAATGGATAAATAAATATCCATTGCTCATTTTGACTGTTTTATGGAAAATCTAACAAAATTAAAGACATATGCGAATAGTTTAGTGCTCAAGTACATAGTTTGGCGGAAATACTGCCATACTTAATTGCACATATACTAATAGCTGTTGCACTAGTTGACAGATTTACCGGTCGCAATTAGATTATCCGAAGATCTTTTCTCATCTTTTATTGCTCGTTCTAATTTTTTAATGCTGATCACACGTTATTTGTTGGCACAGGCCTTAATAATTTGGTGGCACTTTTTCATTTATTGGTGCTTTTTCTGAATTACTAAGTGCAGGTAAATATTTTAGCCGTTTTATCGGTGCATACTTGTAATGACATTCAAGACATACTTAAAACTATGATAAAACTACCACAAGTTTTGATAGTTTTATAATTTTCCTCTTTATCCTCGATTCGTTCTGCTGAATGGGGACTTTTTATTGTTTATAGTTGAGTAGAAGCTACTATATTTCTCTTCCAAAGTGGATACGTATGTAAATTAATTGTCAAGGTGACCATAAATGGGCAGCATAATTAATCATCAATTAAAAGAGAGATTTGAGCAATAAAAATGAAAAAAGTGCCATTAAATTATTAAGGCCTGTGCCAACAAATAATGTGTGATCAGCATTAAAAAATTAGGAATGAGCAATAAAGATGAGAAAGATCTTCGGATAATCTAATTGTGACCGGTAAATCTATCAATAAAGCAACAGCTATTAGTATATGTGCAATTAAATATGGCAGTATTTCCGCCAAATTATATAATTTGAGCACTAAACTATTCGCATATGTCTTTTAATTTTGTTAGATTTTCCCATAAAAACAGTAAAATGAGCAATGGATATTTATTTATCCATTGCTCATTTTACTGTTTTTATGGGAAAATCCAACAAAATTAAAAGACATATGCGAATAGTTAGTCTCAAGTTACATAATTTGTGTATACATACTGCCTATTTAATTGACATATACTACTAGCTATTGCTTTATTTGATAATTTACCGGTCACAATTAGATTATCCGAAGATCTTTTCTCATCTTTATTGCTCATTCCTAATTTTCTAATGCTGATCACACTTATTTGTTGGCACAGCTTAATAATTTAGTGGCACTTTTTTCATTTTTTGGTGCTTTTTCTGAATTACTAAGTGCAGGTAAATATTTTAGCCCCATAAATGCATCTGTTTTTTGCCTGCGTTTGATGAATTTTTCATGCGACATTCAGTTTATTGGTGTTACATAACATAAAAGTTCGAAAATTTTAATGCGCCTCTGAATTATTGCTAGAACACTGACTTATTTAAAAAATAAAACAAATAGTAGAAAATTAAACTATTAGGTGAAAAGGCTGATAAATTGTTAGATCTTGAATAAATTGTGTCTACAATCCATTTTATGTTTCAAAATGTATTTTAAACAGCATTGTTTGTTCGTACCATTGGAAAAATGAGAGTTTTGTTGCATACTTATGAAAATGACTACCATTCTGAGGGAATCCAGAATAGCCCTGCTTGCCATTTTTTCAATGGTTTTATCGAAAACTATCATAAAACGCAAATAAAACTTATATTGCTTGCACAAGACTAACAGCTTTTTTGAGGAGCGCGATAAGTTCATATTTTTTTTCTGTTCTTGAAAAAGATAAGTTACGCTTGAATAAAACTTGTTTGAATTGCTAAAGGCAAACAATTCTTTCATAACATAGCCATAAGATCAGTGTGAAAAAGGCACATCATAAACAAAGAAAATGTGAACGTGCAAATCAAAAGTGCCTATGCATAATTGTTTTTCTTAGTCATAATTACAGCTTATAATTTATTGTTTTTATTCACCAGCGGAAGTCGATAAAAAAAAATTAACTTGAATATGCTAACAATGGTTTTGGGAATAATAACAGATACTAATATTGCCTCTATGGCGGAAAAATCTGTTGAGCGAAACATGATTTTTCCTCTTGATCTATATGCTTAACCTAACGTCGGAAGAAGTGCGCTGTGTAGTAGATCACTGAGCGATTCCAGCGCACTACTTTCGACTTAAGATTTAACGGTGGTGGAAATACGATAACGCATTGCGATAACGCACTACGTGGGACGTTAGGTTTATCAAGAGTTATGTTTTTCGGTTTTCAACTGCCGGCACATTGACCATTTAATTTGATTCGTTACAAAAAATAGGACGCATAACGCATAGACCCTTCTGATAAGTCTCAGTAGGTTGCAAATCCAATGGAATCTAGCGATGGTAAAAAAAATATTGGTCGTTGGTGGCTGAGATGAAGGAGTATTCAATATATTGAATAGGTTATTATTGAATTTCCGCTTGAACGATCCACTATTTTATATTTTCTTTCACCTATGGGCGTCCATCGTCCAGTTTGTTTACTTTTCACATAATGTTCTTTCTCAAGAGTATGTGCTCTTATTCGAAATCAAATGGTTCTAAGAGCGTTTTATGGCAGCATTTTCAAGATACATTTATCTTAAAGAAGAATGTCATATAACTTTTTCAAAACTTTAATCAGGTTTTATGAAAGTTGCGAAACGATGTCTTGAGAGGGGAATCAAGTATCTTATAAAATTACTTATAAGGTGAATTACACTTATAAATGATGTAGTTTTATGGAGGTTTCTTCAAGTGTTCTTTAATCACTCTTAAGAACTGTTAATCAGTTACAACCACCTTAACTTGGAAAATGCCCTGATAAAACCAGATGATCTCCATAATGCTTTTATAAAACTACCATAAAACATGAATAAAACCAATTTGCATTTGAATTTTTACTTGGGAAAGCTACATTTTCGCAAATATTATCGTTAATGAATAAACTTCTATCTCCATATTTTGCTTATGAACATTCGTTAGCTTCGAAACTTTTAATCAATGTGGGGAGTCTATACTCTATTATATTGTTCATACAAGAGAAAATAATACCGTGAATTCTAAAATGCGCTTATAAACAAAACTCATTATTGTAAAACCTTTTTGAATAATAAAATTAATATACGTACACAGAAAAGTGTTTCAAATCTTATGTTTCAACATAACAGGTTCTACATTTAACTGTCGCTATTATTTTAGTTATGAGTCTAGAGGTTTTAATATTAATAGAATTGAATTATTAGAATTTAGAATTGTTTAGGGCACAGGCATTGGGCTTTTTTTAAGCAGTATTTCGAAGCAAACGCATTTAAAAAAAATTAATAGTGTATATATTCAATGATTGGGTTTCCGCCAAAACATGCTGTTAAGAGGATCAGCATACGACATCTTACCGGGTTTCTCTGCGAGGTTGTTAAGTAAACAACCACGAGAAAAACCACTACTGGTAAAAATGAGTAGTTGTGTTTTCAAAAACCTCTAATAGGAATTTGGCTTCCATCACATGTGGTCTTTAGGGAGTGTAAAAACAGAGATTTCACATCGCAAGAACCATAATGTGCCTTTGACGGTATTTGAGCACGATCAAGCACGTTTGTTTCGAAAAACTGCTTAACAAAAGCCCTATGCTCAATTTCAAACTAATTTTATTCAATTACATAACCTGCCGAGCGCTTTAGGACCTATCGATACTTTCTCTTCGCATCTTTGGTTCGTTAACTATGGCATCTAATGGTCGTTAACTATGGTTTTCTTGATATATGTACCGAATTTTTATCCTATAAGGTACAGTGGGATATAAGAAAAGTGTGGGGAAGAGGGTATGTGCACTTTACTCCTTCAGAAATAGTTACTCGTTCAAACAATTTCTGGAGAAATCAAAGTACAAAAACAAGAAAAACCCTACAATTCGTGAGAAATTATGAATAGTGTTTCATTTCAAATTAGAAATATATTAGGAAAAAATCCTGGGGGGGGCCTACAGAATCCTGGGGGGGGGCCTGGCCCCCTAGGCACCCCCAGTAGTTACGCCAATGCACAAAAGTATTTCAACGTAGTCACTAAAACTTAAGGTCGTCAGCATACAAAGATTTTGGAGGTCCTAAAATGCTGCTTTCGGGTATTCCAGAGCAAATCTGAAAAGAAGCAGAGCAGAATTCACCAGCTCTCACCATAGAACTGAGTCAGCCATTTCAATCCAAGTCCAATCCTTTTAATTTTTTCCACTGCAGGACATCTTGTCAAAAGCCTTAGCAAAGTCAACATACACAGTGTCAACTTGCTGTGGTTTTTCCAGTTTATCCACCAAAGTTGATACATAGCTTAACAAGTTGGTCTTGGTTGAGCGTTTTGTTATGAAGCCATGTTGATCAGCAGAGCTAATAGATTTTGTAAACTGGTACAGTACATCGTGCACAAAGCTTTCGAAAACCTTTGAAGCAGCTGAGAATGCAGATATGATCTTAAATGACAAACGGTT